>VWYK01124351.1:8820-23265 GCA_013399775.1 Semnornis frantzii
GGTGTGTTCTGAGAAGAATGCCACCTTAACACATCAGTGGCTTTGGGGTACTTAAGATGGTGCTAGGAATAAAACAGCTGCTTTTCTTCACTGGGAGGGTTACATGATTAATATATTTGTTTTAGCATGTGTTATGCATGCAGCTTGGTCGTATTTTACAAGGGGGAGTAACAAATTATCAGTCACTGACAAGTCACTTTAAATCCCCTTTAGATTTCATCACTGCTTTAAACGGTGTTTCACAAGGCAAATAGAAAAGAATTTTGTTTTCAAAGGGAAGAGAAAACAGTGCAGTTAAAACAGTGTTGCTCTCTATCCCTGCGGGATGCAAAAATAATCTATGACTGTGGCTTCAATGAATTTAGTTAACTACAGCTAAATTGCATCACAGAGCCTCTCTCAAACAGATCTGCAATAGTTAATGAACATAGTGGGGAGACCAGATATTTCTTCAAAACAACTCATCAAGTAAGCTGCCTCTACTTAACAGATGTAAAGGCAGGGCCCAAAGTAGAAGCTGGCAGAAACAGATGGTGCCTAAGGGCAGCTTTCTGTTTCAGTGCTCTTGGGGGCTAGGTTAGGCAAGATGGGAGGTGTAGAGAGGTGGGGGTTGCGTTTTTCGGCAGCAGGTAAAATCCATTTGTCACACCACCTCCAACTGGGCTTTCAGCACAGAAGTTTAATATCTGAAACCAATGAGGCATTCTGCTCTCTGATGGCAGCAGGGCAGTATGGAGCCCCAGCCTTGTTCAGCAGGGAAAGATGTCAAACTCCTCATTCCAACGGCTTGCTTTTCCTCTCCCTTTTTCAAACAAATTAAAAAAATAGGTATGCAAAGGGAAGTCTTTTATCTTATGATACCTTCAGGGAAAGAACACAAAATGACAAAAGTGTGTTTTCTTTCTCTGTTCTCCCCAGAATAACATCAGTAACCTCATAAAAACAGCCCCTGTTTTCTCCTTCTCTAAAATACAGACACATACATAGTGGCACCAGCAATAAATTTCCATTGCCTCCAACTTCTAACATTGCCAAGCTATGTGCCATAGAGAGCATTTTTATGAGCCAGTCTTTGACTGCCAGGATTTTGCCTTCATAAAGAAGAGATTTTAGTCCATTCTGTCTATTTATTTTGTGTAGAGGAATCAAGGTCAATAAACCATGGAGAAATTCACTCTACCTTATTCCATTTCAGACTTTTGTCATCCACGCTTTATCGAGTATCTGAATGAATTTTTAATATCATGCCACAAAATGCTTTGGTCTTCTATCATATGCTGGGACTCTATAAATCTGATAACACTTGGGAGTTCTCAAATATACTCAGCACTGAAGAAACAGCTTTAAAGTTTAGTCATTCTGATGAAATGTAAGAGCTTATATCAGTGACAGGTTGACAGAAAAAGCTGTTTTCCTTTCCATTTCACAGACTTCCACGTATGAACGCCATGAAACATGTCAGGACTTTCTCTGAGTCTATGAAGACAGAGATGGCATCTGCTCCCAGTGGGGAGCCCTTCTAACCAGTAATACTGTAAAATTTTGTGATTCTGAAATCTGATCGACAGCCGAAGGAAGGGCAGGGAGGAGGTGTTTACTCTATTTTATAGGAGCACATCAATTGCTTGTCTTGGCACATGATGTATATTTTTATGGCATACAATGCCACTTCCAGCATTTTTTTTTTTTTTTTAAGTAAAATATATTCATGTTGGCTGAACAGGTTTATAATTTCCTGTTGCTGCAAGGAAAAAAAAAAAATTAAAAAGGCATTTTTTAAAGCTAGGCATTAACCCTACTCACTCATCACTGCAGTTTTAGCTAAGTGGGGAAAAGACCAGGACCTTGAGCCTTAACAACACAGATTTACACTATCAGCAGCCCTGTGTAGAAGCCCATTAGCTTCTTACAGCACCATTATAAAGTTGATCCAACCTTCCAGTGATAGCAGATAAAGGAAACAGATCCATTGACTCCATGGTCTATTAAATATTATCTCCTAATACCGTGGCCACATTGAGATCTCATTAAGCCGTTACATTATAGTTCCACATTTGCTCCTCTGATAAATACGCATCTGTATTACCCCACTGAATTTACTCAGCAACACACACAACTACAGTTTGCAGAAACTCATTTAAACAGTACACAAATGCTTACCCCACACTGCAGCTCACACTCCCAGGCAGTCAAATCCACCCAAGGATATCTGCACGTATGGTCTAGCGTTTGCCCATCTAAGAAACGTAATCATTCTTTATTTCATCACACACTGTAACACAGCACTTTGCAACCTGTCATTTGTCAAATCCTGAAGTCCCACAAAGGTTCTCCAAGAGAGATCCACATCATAGGGAAGCATCACAAACCACTAATAGGGTAGCTTTAAATGTGGGTAACTCTACACCTTCTAAAGAAAAAATTTAGGAGTGCAGAATTCAAACAAATTTGCGAACCACTCCAGGGCTTGCAAACACACCAAACCCATGAGTCCTTAGTGTTCAGGTGGTGATACAAACTCTGCCACAAGAGGCAAAGGGACAAGCCCAAAACAATGGTGGGCCTGTAACTTCACTGGCTGTAACGTGACTTGCTACAAAATGAAAAGATGACAAAGACTGCACACTTACAGGAGGTGAACACCAAATCTAAATCTAAATCACAAAGAAACTTGCGACAAAAGACTGCAGCAAGCACTGTGCAGACATGGATTGGAGGACTGATTTGTATGTGTACACAGAGCTAGTGTTCTTCTCTGCTGTAGTTTGAAGATGATTTGTGAAAGTATCCAGAAGAGTAGACATTTTCAGAGTCTGGTCTCCTATCTTTTATTTCCCCTGAACTTACTATGAGAGAGAGAGGAGAGGTTCAAATGCTCTAATTATGGTCTCTTTCATTTTGTCATGCCAAGGTGTTGGGTACATGGACTGTGGTATATAAAAATTTACATTAGTTGGGAATTCAGCCATGGTCCATTAAATCACAGCAAAGACTCAACTAACCAAAAGTACTTTGAACCTGGAACTACTGAGGTTAGAAAGAGTTGGACTTCCAGGAATCCCTTCAATATATTATTTAGAAACACTCTCATCTGACTGCTGGAGAGGTAAGCATTTTGTCCTTACACTTAATCATGTCCTAGCAACTCTGCAAGATACACATGCATTAAAGCATTTCAATTGCTTTGGGTCTGATTCAGATAATCTTATGGATAACTATAACAGATGGCATTCACGATACTGCTGCTTTAGAAGACAAAGCTCTCCTAGCCAACTGCCACTCTTCTCCCTTCTGCTTTTCATTACTAAGGATGTGTCAAGGTGAAATAAAGTGAGGTTCAGGCCTTTACGTACCAGCGAGCATCAGTGGGGTGTTTGTGATGCCAAATGGCATAGATGGGGAAAGATTTCAAGACAGAAAGGATGAAGCAGAAGCAAAGCAAACTAAATGTGCAAAAAAGGAGGGACACACCCAGAAACTCAGGTGATTTTATTACACTGTAAGGACAAAGTTATTGTTTTGTAGCTGTTCTTCCTCCTCTTCACTAGGAAGGGAAGAGATTGCCTGTACTCATCCATATTTATAGAGAGAATTCTGTCTGTCTTAGGTGACTTTGGTGGGGAAGAGACTATTATAAGAACAGGCTTCTACTTACAGCATGCACCTACTGATCAGTCAAAGAGCTATTGATTCCTGGCTCCTAGGAAATAGCTTGTTTCAATATACATCATGTACACACTCTGCCTTGCTGAAAACTTCCAATAACAAGGACCTTATTCTTGGAAGAATTATGACAATTTTACATTGACATAATTGTGGATATTGTGAACTACTGCATTCACCATGCTGCTTGTACCATTACAGTAAGGCCATGCTTATTTTATTCTAGTCTACACCTTCAGTTAGGAGCAGGTGTTGATCTCTTGGAAGGCAGGAGGGCCCTGCAGAGGGACCTGGGCAGAGTGGGCAGAGGCCAATGGGATGAGATTTAACAAGGCTAAGTGCAGGGTTCTACGTTCCTGCTGCAACGACCCTGAGGAGCGCTACAGGCTGGGGACTGAGTGGCTGGAGAGCAGCCAGGCAGAAAGGGACCTGGGGGTGCTGGTGGATAGTAGCTGAAGATGAGGCAGCAGTGTGCCCAGGTGGGCAGCAGAGCCAATGGCATCCTGGCCTGGATCAGGAACAAAGGAGGTTATTCTGCCCTTGTGCTCAGCACTGCTCAGGACACACCTTGAGTGCTGTGTCCAGTTCTGGGCCCTTCAATTCAAGAGAGATGTTGAGGTACTGGAATGTGTCCAGAGAAGGGTATCAAGGCTGGTGAGGGGTCTGGAGCACAGCCCTGTGAGGAGAGGCTGAGGGAGCTGGGGGTGTGCAGCCTGCAGAAGAGGAGGCTCAGGGCAGAGCTCATTGCTCTCTGCAGCTACCTGAAGGGAAGTTGTAGCCAGGTGGGGTTGGGCTCTTCTCCCAGGTAACCAGCAACAGAATGAGGGGACACAGTATCAAGTTGTGCCAGGGAAGGTCCAGACTGGATNCTCATAAAACTGAGGACAAAGTGAAACATTTTGGAATTTTGAAGGAGAACTCCATAGGGTTATTTTCCTATTAGCCTGAGTAGTTTATTCTAGGGTTGCTATGCATTTTGAGGGAGTCGGAGGAAAGGCCATTTTGCAAACTCTTTCATCCCTCCCCATTTTAAATACTTAGACCACAAGATAATTTCAGAGCTGCATGCTCTTCTGGATGCAGATCTGCATCAGTTCATCCCTATGCACTCTACCACTGCACTTCTTCATCAACACAATCTGAAGCAAATGCTTTTAGAGCTAGGAGTGTTAGCAAACTATTTGCGTTATTTCACATGTAACAGACCAGCACTTTTAGAAGAATCCCATTTTATTCTGGGGCAAAGGAGGAGTGCAGTATCTAACATATTGTATTGGTGCTGAATGCTATAGCCAGAAGAGGAAAATAGTCTGAGTAGCTATTATCAGTTTGCTTTAGAAGTATGTTATTTACAATACGCAACAGATGTTCCCCGAATGTTAGTGGGAAAATACAGGCCTTTTATTTATTTCTTTCCTGACAGACTAAAAAGTGCAACTAATATAATAATAATAATACTAATAATCATGGAAAATCCAAAGACTGCTTCATAACTTGGAAAATGCTGTGTTGAGTCATTAGCCTGATTATCTGGTATTTTCATAACTCACTAGATAAAGACATAAACTATAATTTCCTGGTAATGATCCTGCCTATGTGCAGAAACAGGCCTGCAAGAAATGTCAATCACACCTAAGAAGCAGTGTTTTTAAATTAACCCCCCAATAATGCAGTGGTAGGTGCATGTATGTGTCTGTGCCCTCCTCACAAAGGGACAGGGTCAGAACTTCTGAACTGCAAGTCCCATTTCCTAAGCTGCTGGTTGCCAGCAGAATGTTTTCTTTAGTTCAGTGTTTGTCTGCGGTTTGGGAACCCAAGGGATTCACATGCTCCTTGTGTAAGGAGCTCTAACACAGACTTGGTTTCTTTTACTCTACTGGGGTCCCCAGTTCCATTGACAAAAGCTTAAGGGAGTCCATCTGCTGAAAAAATGGGGAAATTAGTGCTCTCACCAAGCTCCTGCTCCTCAGGAACAAGGGCTCACAGTTCCTCCCTGATGTTTGCCATGGAGTTATAAATTGCCCCCACGTGCAGTACAAATGATTGCTTGAGCAGATAAAACAGCACAGTGTTTTTACTCCTCAGAACTGTTACACAATCTTACACATTCTGGGATATTTCCCCCCCCACTCTTGGCTGGATGTAAAAATTATGGACGCTAATAGCTTTTCCCTTTCAATACTGCTTTATCAGATCTGAATAATACTACACAGCAGTGACAACTGGTAGGTGCCACACAGGAGCACGAGAGGACAAAAAGCTTGATTATCCACGGTCTTGTGCCTGGTATAGTCAATCAGGAAGGCTACAAAGCATCTGTGAAATACTATTAACCTGAAACAGTAATTTTTTCACCAATCCTTCAGGAATAAAGTGGAAGCTGGTGCCTTTGTTACCTTCTATCTCTGCAGCACAAATCACACTACTGAGACAAGTAATTTTGTTTAATTTTTTTCCCTGGTTTTCTACAAAAACAAGTTTTATGCAAATAGGCTGTCAGTCCAGCCAGCCCTAGTCATTTCCAACCCCTTGTTTCCCTCCAATTAAATTTGATAGAGAACTAAAAATCATCAAGTTATGAGAAGATGTATGCAAATCAGCTCTAGTACTGGAATGAGAGCTGAGCCCTTTTAAGAGACAGCTGACCAACCTGCTAACAGAAACCACAGGCTATGTCTTTTGCTTGGCCAGAGAAGGAATATACAACAGAGCCAGGATGTGTTCACGGGCAGAGGCAGGAGAAAATGGTTGTATGGTGTGGGACAGCACTCTAGGGCAGTTAGATTTCACTGCTCACTGTGCTTGTAGCACAGCTTGCTTCAGCAGTATGGAAAACAAATTGCAATATGGTCTTATAGCACTGAGCAAGTAATGTTCTTTCCAAATAAAAACCTCACCATCTCTGTCCAAATAAATCCAGCTCATGGACAATACTGCAAAGGAAGAACTCTTGATTCTTTCATAGTTTTCTTCCCATCCTCGGCACAGCAGTTGGGAAAATAACATTCACTGCCATTGCACGTGACAGGTAAAGAAAATAAAATGAAGTAACAGCCAGATCTGGTATCATTAATACTTTAGCAGACTTCCTATTTTTAAATTAGTATCACTCTGCAAGCAAAATGACAGCTCCTCAGCAAGCCGATGAATCTGCGGAAACAAAGAAACAAACAAACTAGCAGTTTACTGCTACAGCTGCAGACAGCTCTGACAAGCTTTGCAGAGCACTCAAACTAGCAGAGCCTGATTCTGCAGAGGCATGGGAATGACAGGCTGGCATTTTTCAGGGTGTTTTTACAGGTGAAGAGTGAGCTAATAAACCACTAGCCATCGACTGCTGCCAAGTGGGCCAGGTGCCTACTGCGGGAGACACCTGCAGCTCCTGAATGCACCAGGTGCACCCGTAACATTTCATCAGCACTGCCAAGGGGACACAATCGATGGGAAAGCAGCTGGATTTCTAGGTCAGATGAATCCAACTTGCTGTCGAGCTCTTCCAGCTCCTGTTTGGAGAAACCTCAGCACAGGGCTATTTTCTATGGCATCTACTCAGAGTTAGATGGGGTAGAGGGGAAGCTGCCTTCCTCTCACTGTGTGAACTTGGTCTGACTTCTTTGCTGGAGTGAACACCTGAAAAACACAGTAACAGGAGAACAGAACAAGTCATCTGTAGTAGCTGTGCTCAGGCAGGAACAGAACCAAGCCAGCTCTGACTCTGGCATATTGTGGTTCTTTTGGCTCCAGAAGGCAATAGCTCACAAAATCAATTGCTTCTGCAACACAAGCGCACAGATACACAGATGAGCTGTGGTACAGACTTCAGGAAATATCAGTCTCCTGAGGTAACCACAAGCTTAAAATCAGGCTTGAGGATGACAAAAAGTCTGTCTGCCTGTGTCCTGATGTGTTTCATCCATCTCAGGGAGTTACCAAGGCTTCATCTATTCTGCTGACTTACGTCAATGAAATCAGACTCTCGAAACGACCGCAGGAAGTTCTCCACATGTTAGCTGAGGCATCTGGAGCTTTTCCCATCATTTAATTCTCACTAGGTTGCCAATTCAAAGCACCAAAACAGAAAGCAGAAATGTTTCTCAATCTTTCCTCATAAGGGATTCACCCATGTAAATCCCACCACAGAATTATAGCTCTGGGCAAATTTCAAGATAATTTTTTCCATTCTCGTTGAGCATGTTAATTTTCTCAGGTCCTTCATCTTACTACTGTTTTGATGGTACATACAGCAGTACAAAATGAACCAGCAAATAGTCACCATGGTTTGCATACTGTGTTGCACATAAAAGTATTGCCTAAACAGACTGCTACTGCTAGCTGCCACCTATAAAGATGATGATAAAGAAATCAACCTACAGCCTTAAGTCAAGGCTTACAAAATCTCTGCTGGGTATTAATCTGTACAGTTCTTTTAGATCAGTTACTGCACAACTCAGAACTAAAAACAAACCACCAAACACAAATCCACAGAGGTCAGATTTCAATCTCCAAAATGAAAAAAAAAATGGAATTTGATTCTTGGACAAAAAAATCCACCATTCACTCATTCACTTGTTCTTACCTCTTGCAAGGCCCTTTGCCATCTGTATTCCTCCAGCCCCAGACTGACTGAAGTTGCTTTCCAGAGACTAAAACCACTCTCGTGCAGCTGTGCTACCTGGAACAGCCTGGGTGGTTGTATATCCTGGTGAGCCTCCAGATGCTTCTTTTTTATTTTCCCCCAGCTTCTCTGCTTTTTGAAGTAGGATATTAGTTCTCACTTACACACTCAATTAAATACAGTCAGAGTGCAGGATGCAGAGCATCTGCTGGAACCTGGGAAGTTTCTTTAACTATGTAACCTTTACCTTTAGAAACCTCCATATTGAAGAAGAACTTTGTTTGCAGGATGCTTTGCGAAATATGCCATGTAGTACTTTTCTACACCTTACTCCCTGACTCCATCTTCATTTGATGAATTGTGTAAGAATTTGGATAATAAAATGCAAGCCACAGTGGGGACTGTATTTGGGCTCTCACTAAATCTGCCACTTAGCTGAGTTTTTCAAATGAAACAAAGCAAAATCAAACCTACAATGACTGGAATTATCAGGGAGAAAATTAAAACGCCCACACCTCAGCTGAAAGAGCAGGGCAGCACCATAAACACATCACTGACCAAAAGGAGACCTCCTTCAGAAAGTAACAACTAATTATGGAGCTTTCCATTTTGATACTAAGGTTTGGCACCTCTGGACCACAGTTTTTCCTGCAGAGGGTTATGTAGACCTCTTCAGCTAACAGACAAAGCATGGACACTTCTAATAAGCAATTAGCTCAAGTGGCTGAAAATCCACAAGCCTGCTTTTGCAAAAGACCCTCAAAACCCTGGGGTTTTCATGGCTAGGACTGATATGTCATAAAATCTTAGAATGGTTTAGGTTGGAAGGGACCTCAAAGCTCATCTAGTTCCAACCTCTTGCCATAGGCAGGGACCCCTCCCACTAAAACAGGTAGCTCAAGGCCTCATCTAACCTAGCTTTGAACCCCTCCAGAGAGGGAGCAGCCACAACCTCCCTGGGCAACCTGTGCCAGTGTCTCACCACCCTTACTGTAAAGAACTTCTTCCTAACACCTAGTTTAAATCTCCCTTCTTTCAGTTTAAACCCATTACCCCTCGTACTGTCATTACAAGACTGTGTAAATAGTCATGCCTTGTGAAGGGGAAAAAGAGCCAGCAAGTTGGCAAGGAGAGAACCATTAGGGTTCACACCCACATCAGCTTCCAAGGAGATCCATGCAGGAAAGGCCCAGTCTTTGGGACAGCCAATCCTGGTCCTGACTTCCCACAGACCACTTATTTGGTTGAAATATTCTATAAAGGCTGAGCGTTCTCCTTCTAGGTTGCAGTCCTTTAGCTAAGGTTATGATGGAGCAGGCTGGCATCACAGGTCCATGTGATGTATGTTTGCTGTCAATGCTGAAATAACAGTAAATGCGTCTGAGCAGGCCCCACCTGCCGAGCAATATGTTCTCCATCCCTCAGGCAGAGCCGTGTGCCGCCCGGCGAGGAAAAACTTCCTCCCACCCAGCACATGGCAGGGCAGCCAGATACATGCTCGGGGGGGGGGGGGCGGGGACGGGGGACGGACCTGCCAGAGAACAGACACCCCCCATCCCTTTCGTTTGATGTGACAAAAGCCTCAGCCCTTCTGATGTTTTAGGGGAAAAAAAAGAAAAAGAAACAAGAAAAAGAAACAAAAAAAAAAAAGGAAAAAAAAAAAAGGAATGAAGGGATGGAATCACAACCTGCTAATCCCATATATCATTACCACAATTGGCTGAGAAGTTGGCTTGTTGACGATTGATTCATGAGCTCCTGTTGCAAGCCAAGAAGAGAGAGAAGATGGAAATATCCTTATTTATTTATTTGTAAGTACAGCAGGAGGCTCTCCTGGACGTTGGTGGACACCACAGATCAGGCTAATGCATGGGAGGTTGCTCTCTGCCTGCCACAAGAGCTCACACAGCGACACTGATTTCTTCCTGAATTGATCGACATGATCGCTCCCTACCACCTGTAGTTTTCTCATCACAGACAAGAATTAGCAGGGCAAGGAACCAGGACATATCCTTCTTGGGAAAGGGAGGTGTTGTGTTTTTGATGACACCTCTGGAAGCAGCAGCGGGGTGAATGCAGATGAGTTTCTTGCTCATTCATGCGTTATCGCCGCCTGTGCCTAAGGCCTGTGCAGTGGTACCTCAGAGAAGCAAAGTAGTTCCCAACTCTCAACACACATAACAAATGGAAAAGGATGAGTTCCATCCCATCTGGCGAGCGAGCTCTCTGCAGGTCACATTAAACAGCATAATTAATAGTTTCAGACTAAATACATGTAACCCTCCTGTTTCACTGAAAATGACTCTTTCAAAGAGCAGTAGAATTTGGGGCTGTTTTACCGCTGTGCTGCTACACAGAAAGAGCCTCAGTGCTGAATTTCTCTTTCCTCCACACCAATTTCACTTTGAGCAAGAGCTTCACTGCTTCAGAGCCACACTCGGCGTATCATAGCACAGCAAAACAATTATTGAGACTCATCTGCACAGCAGCAGACATTTGTTGTGCCAAATATCCTATTAAATGGATTCTGATGAACGTTCAGGAGTTGGCAGCTATATTACAAAATTAATCCAAACTAATAAACAGCTAGGCACATTCCTTCATGTTAAAAAAGGAACAAGTTTCACCTGAAAGGATGGCCATGAAATACACACAACAGCATCCTTTCACTTCTACACAGGCTCTATACCTGCAGCTCAAGAAAGCAGCACCATCAGAAGTATTAAAGGTTTCTGGGGTGTGTTGTTCAAACACCTGAAAGTTCTGTTTCAAGTTGTATTCATTTGCTTACATATCTATATAGAATGTCTACAAACTTGGTGACAGTAGCAGAGTGATAAACATGTACACAGGGGAACCACATCAGAGATGTGTGGTACCAGCCTGCTCAGTCCCAGTTTCTCATGATCAATACAGATGGCATTGTATTACCTCTGCAACAAAAAGCTTTACAGAGCTTGGGAGAGTCTTCTGCTCCCAGTTCTTCACAGCTGAAGAGTACATATAGAATTATGTCCTACTTAATACAAATTCTCATTACTTGTGTAAGCAGAGATTTTCAAAGAGAACTCATTCATAGCTTTGACACATGGAGGTGAACTGAAGACATTCTGAAACATCAGCCATAACAACAGCAAAATACCTGACCTAGGGAGCCCATACCTCATGGGTAACAACTGTAAAAGCTCTCCTTGAGCAACCTGGTTTCACCCTGAGCTAGATGAAGAACTCTGATTATAAAGCTTGGGCTTTTTAAATTACAGGAACAAAAGCATTCCTGATGGTTTCTCCTTTGGAGCCCCTTGTGTAGTATGCAGTAAAATGAAATGAGCTTACTCCCCATCGGCTCCTGAACAACCCTCACATGTTAAAGACTTATGGACACTGCTAATCTGTGACAAAACCAGGAATTGTAATTAGTCCTGCCAAACCATCTGTCAAGCCTGAGAGACTTGGATGATATTTGGGAAAAGCATTTCAACATGTGTGCACTTGTCCCAAGTCCCAGACCATCCAAAGTTGGCCAACAGCTGGGTAAAACAGGATTTGACACTCCTGTTGAAAAGGGCAGAAAAAGAAAATGCTGCTTCTACAGAAAGGCACCTAGTATTAGTCACTTCAAAATCCTGTTATAAATGATCTGCCCAGAACTGAGAGTAACTGACAGTAATTAAAACTGTCCTGACACTCCCACAGCAGAGACATGAAATCTTCTGCAGCAGTCACAAGCTGCACAGAAATCGTGCCCGAGCACCCTAACAGGGAGACAGCCTTCCAGAGCTGTGTTTTGGTTTACCATTAAACCACCTCCTGATAACCACACATCAACAGCAGCCCTCACATGGGCATCCTTGGAGGACAAATAGCATTGAGTGGGAAGGTGTGCATCCCAAAGGAAAAGGCCAGTCCTGAGAGCCTTCAGCATACACTTGCTTCTGAGGGGCATTAGCACCACTGGTGTTCATGTCTTGAGAGCAGATGTTGGGTTTTGCCAAAATAACTTGAGTGGTTCCCCCTTCTGCTTCTCTCCACAAAAATATTTTTTATACATTTCACAGCAAAACTGTAAACAGAAAAGGGAGAGGGAAAAATGCTACCTTGAGAATATTTCTGTAACCTACACTCTGCCACGAGACAAAGCATCCAGACAGATACTAACACCATAAAGTAATGAACAACATAAGGACAGTTAAAAACCAGTCAAGGCAGGATAGTCAGCACAAGGCAGACCAGACAGCAGACTTTGACGAAAGACTCTGTGAGGCAAACAAAGCCTCCACTTATCATTGAGGTTTGTTAATTCATGTGGTCAGTGCATGTCCAAGGACCAAAGCCCACAGTTAAACAAACTGGAAACTCTGGCTATGAACATGGTCACAATGACTTTGGTTAACTTCCTAGCTGCCAAAATTTGCTGCGGTTTCAAAGCAAACATTTTTCACAGAAGAATCATAACTCAGTTGAGAAAAGTGTTGAGAAGCTCTGGAGAAAAAAGACCAGAGTTTTGCTTTTCCTTTAACAGTTTTACTGGTTTGGAAGACTGTCAGTAGTGACAGTCAGCTAATCCTGACCATTTTCTTAGGATGGTCATGGGATGATCTCACAGCTCTCCAGTTTCAGTTCCAGAAGGGATGATTTCCAGGGGACTCAGGAAGTAGTCATTTATTTATTCACTCAAATTTGATTCCATGTACTTGTTTGATAGGATTTAAATCCTTTTATGATTTCATTCAGCTTATGGACTTTCAGCTCAGACCAGGCAGAGCAAGAAGCAATGTCTGCATCCCACCACAGAATCACAGAAATATGCAGATTGGCAAAGCCCCTCAGGATCACCAAGTCCAACCTATAACCCTACTCTACAAGATTCACCTTAAACCATATCCCTAAGCACCACATCCAAACGACCCTTAAACACGTCCAGGGTGGGTGACTCAAACCACACACACCTCTGATGCTTCTCACTCACATGCCAAAATACACAAACCACACGTGCACACAGCCATCCCTGCTCTAAAACCAAGTACTCTTGTGCAATTCTATTTTCACATAGAAGATTTTATCTTGAGGAACAGTACAAAGAGGAACAAACATAACCTTTGAAATCTTGAAAATCGTCTAGGAGCACAACTCTCATCCTCCAGCCAGTCATAAGACCATGAAACTGAATCTTAAATACTTGCATCTCTTGATGCCAAACAAGAAGCAAGCCTAGATCCACAGAAGGAGGCCAAGCAGTTATTAGATCTGTTTATTTATGTTAAATACTCAGACTCATCTTTGCATTTCAGAACAAGAACTACTGTTGGTGCCATCGTATCAGGCATGGCTAAAGGTGCTGCCAAGCTTTATAAATGTCACAGTTCAAGGAGCTTCACTGCAGAATGCATTCAACTCTTCATCTGCTTTTACAGCTCCCTCAGAATTTGTATTCTTAAACTACCTTAAAATAACAAATAAATCCGAGGACCTGATTACTTACAATCACAATCTAGCTATAGTTAAGAGAAATGAGAAAGCTTTCCAGTTTTCAGGATGGAAGAGTGTCTGCTATGACCTCTCCAAACACTGACAGACGCTGCAAGATGCTCTCTGTTGATTTAACTGGATTTCCTGAAGTCACTGCTTGCAAAGGGAACATGTGCAAGGATAGAGAGGGAGTGTCCCCATGGTACTGTCATATATGCCAAAGCTCTCCAGATTATTAATATACAGGCTTGCCCCCTTCATTCTACAAGAGCTCTTGTAATGCCTCAAATTAATTGGAGGAGAGTTCAGCAGCTCCAAAGAGATGATTAAGATCAATTATTAATTCCTCTTTCCTATTCTTTTATCTGCATTAAACTTCAGGATTAGAATCCTGCTAATGAAGCACAGCTATAATAAAAATAAATAGTACAAAAGTAGCTCTTCAATAAAGAAAAAAAAATTAATTAGAAGAAATGTGTTTTGCATATTCTGAAATTTCTCAGTCAGACCATCCTGGTGCATTCAATATATATGAAAGAAACATAATTGGACTTTCTCTTTGAAAGCAGATGATGTTAGTTTGGGGGAGAGAATAAGACAAGTGGAATTTAAGGTAAGTGCCCCCAAGAAGGGTAGGGATAGACACAAAATGTAGGCAAAAAAACATAAAAAGAGATGTCATGTGTGTGTGTGTGTGC
>VWYK01124355.1:1984-27967 GCA_013399775.1 Semnornis frantzii
GTCTAAATGCAATTGTGACAGGACCTCTCCTGCAGACTGTACAGGTGACTTGAAGAAGAGAGGTGTGCCATGAGTCTGAAGCACAGGGACATGTAAACTAGCTTCTCTCCCTTTGTTTGTTCATACACAATGAACCACTGGCACACCCATCAAGCTATGGACCATTCAGCAATGTTGATCTGAATGAGGGTAGACAGGCTTTACAGAGAGACTTGGATAGGCTTAGATCAATGGGCCAACATTAATGGGACGAGTTTCAACAAGGCCAAGTGCTAGGTCCTGCACTTGGGTCACAACAACCCCAAGCAACGTTACAGGTTTGAGGCAGTGTGGCTGGAGAGCTGCTGACAGAAAGGGATCTGGGGGTTGTAATAGGCAGGGAGCTGAATATGAGCCAGCAGTGTGCCCAGGCGGCCAAGAAGGCCAATGGCATCCTGGCTTGGCCAGCAGCAGTAGAGAGGTGATTGTCCCCTTGTACTTGGCTTTGGTGAGGCCACACCTTTAGTATTGTGTTCAGTTTTGGGCACCGCAGTACAGGAGAGGTGTGGAGGTGCTGGAGTGGGTCCAGAGAAGGGCAACAAAGCTGCCTGGGGAAGGGCCTGGGGAATACATCTTATGAGGAGCGACTGAGGAGCTGAGGATGGTTAGTTTGAGGAACAGGAGGCTGAGGGGAGACTTCATTGCTGTCTACAACTACCTGAAGGGACATCATGGAGGGGCTGCTGCTGGTCTCTTCTCACAGGAGACAGAACAAGGGGGAATGGCCTCAAGCTGAGACTGGGCAGGTTTAGATTGGACATTAGGAAAAAGTTTTTCACAGAGAGAGTGGTCAGGGACTGGAATGAGCTGCCCAGGGAGGTAGTGGAGTCACCCACCCTGGATGTGTTTAAGGGTTGTTTGGATGTGGTACTTAGAGATATGGTTTAAGGTGAATTTTGTAGAGTAGAGTTATAGGTTGGACTATAGGATTCACCATGCCTGGGGGTGTTCAAAAGGAGACTGGATGTGGTACTTGGTGCCATGGTTTAGTTGATTAGATGGTGTTAGGTAGTAGGCTGGACTTGATCATCTCAAGGGCCTGGTTAATTCTGTGTGATTCTGTGATGCCACAGCTCTGCAAACACAGTGCAGGAATTATGGGTTTGTAGAGCTTTCCAGCTGAAAACAGTGACAGCAAAGCCAGTGCCGTCTCCTCCTTGAGCTTACAACTCAGGCTGTGAGAAGTCAGAAATCTATCCCTCATTCTTCTTAGCTAGAAAAGCTACAGTCTGCACCTGAGCATGACTTGCAGAGAATAAAAACCTGAGAAAAGCAACCAACAGAGCAAAGTGTGTAGCTCTTCTTGTAGTAGCTATTGATAAATGGGTACAATGTTTCTGCTCCAGTAAACTGCAAGCAACACACAAAACTTCAGTCCTTATTTTTTATAGGGTCTTGGGAATCCTGGGTCTTGGAAGCTGCAGATTAGTAAGCCTGTGTCCTCAGTGAAGTTCAACTGGATGCAGTTTCAGCTCTTGCTTTCACAGCCTTACAAGAAGGACACATGAAATCAATAGGCCTTCTCATTGCTTCACTGGGAGTGGGATGAGCCCACTCTAGAGAAGTTCCTGAGTACCAGAACTCTGAGCTGTGGGAGTGACATTGCTTGCAGGGTTTGTTCTGTCCATCTGCTCTGCCTTTCTGTTTAAACACAGCACATGGACTACCCTGAAACTCTTTTCCCAGAAACAATTATACCCCTAGCCTAACTTGGTTTACTAAATTTAATATTCTATGCCTCCCATCACATTGATTCGTGGAATAGTTTTGCATTTGTCAGGATAAAATAAGATGGATAGGACCCTAATATTTGTGTGTTCAAAAGATATTGTTTGTGTTCTTAGCCAGATACATTGCAACCCTGAGACAGGGCATATTGCTTGAACTGGACAATGAAGTTAGAACTATGTCATTGCAGCTGCTGCTGTGGTTTTTTTTAATTGGGTGGCCCAGGCAATGTCTGTCAGAGCCTGAGCAGCACAATGAAATCTATGCGTGGTGTTATTCCTCTTAAGGAACTGTGCTGGTTTGAGCTAATTGGAATATTTTAATAGAGAAAATTATACTACAGGCTGTGAAGGAAAACAATGGTGATGTCTACTTCACTCATAGGCTTGCTGTGATGTTTAGGAATAAGGAACCCAAAACAAAGAAGATAAGAGAGCATCTTGAGCAGGCAGTCTGGGTCACGAGGCACTTGGGTCTTGGGCTAGCAGCTCTGGCTTCTCCTCTCTGCTGAATAACTTCACTAACCACTTTTCTTCTAATCCTCCCCAACCGATCCTCCTTGTGTGTAAGGCAAACCTTGGGGTAAGGTGTGGGGGTGGGGAGAAGGTGGAAGGGTGGTTGGGAGCCCCTCCTGGGGTCTCTGATTTCTGGGAGGGGAGTTGTGTGTCTGTATTACCTTAAACTTGTATATTTCTGTAAATATTCCTGTCTATACTGTATATATCTGCTTGTATATTGTGCTGAGCTGTAAATAGAGCTTCATCTCTTAACTTCCAGCCCAGCTGAGTTCTAGTCTGGGTCATTTTACAAGTGTGGGGGGGCAGGGAACTCCCAAACCATCACAGGAACACAGTTGAAGTTGGCACCCTGGAAGCTCTCAAATTCCGGCTATTTTTTATGCAACAGCTGATTCTGACAGTGTCCTTAGAGGTTGCTTTATGTAAGTTTTACCATATAGGCATATTAATACTATAGCCTTGATTAAAGCTGAAGAGCTTACACACCCACAACAGCATTGGAGCTTGCAGGAAGCACTGCACATCCCCTGCTTAGAGCAGCCCTGCTGCTGGCAACAGCTGAGGGCTAGTTTCTGACTCCTGCAGTTCCTTCCACATCACAGTCAGAAGTTTACCCTGCCAGTGGGAAGTTGGTGCCTATGCACTTCTTGGCTTTTGGTCCTTAAAAGTGTGGCAGGTCATCAGGTGACCACACCAGTCCTCAACTCTGGATGGACTTCCTGTCAGTGCAGTTTATATTCTGCTAGCTATGGGATGGTTCTTGAAATGTGGAGCAAGAATTAGAAAGGTGAAAGAAGTTTTCATGTTTTTGCTGATGACAGTCATCTTTGGACTAAATATACTGACTACTACAGCATCAGCAAGACACTTCTTTCCCATTAATACAAAGGATAATACTTCTTTTTACCTCTCCTTAATTACTACAGTGTAAACATGTAGCTCCAAAACATATCACAATTCAAACTTACTTTATTTCACTGTTTCTCACAGAGCAAAGTGCACGCTGTGCTTTTTCTTAAACGTGATGTGATGCTTGCAATTTCCTAGTATTGTAATACCAAATGGTGCCTCTCTGCAGGCCACCAATTCTTTGAAAGTAATTGTATAGATACTTCAACACATAGAAAGAAATTGCTGATGGTTATGCAATGGGATTTACCTGCATTTTGAAAAAACCCAAACAAACAAAACCAAAACAAAAAAGCTGTGCAAGTGCAAGATGCTGCAGTGTGCTGATCATATTATACTGTCAACTGCATGCTCACTCATTTTCTCTAGCGTATCTGTATTAATGGAACAAAACAAAAGTTGCAGTATCTTTATATTATGTAGCAGCTGACTCAATAGTACAATACAAATGTCTCTAATTTTCCTATCAGTAAAACCTTGTGCAGTTCTGGAGCCTCCAGAAAAGGAAAGCCATTAAAGTGTTGGAGTGGGTCCAGAGGAGGCCACAAAGATGCTCAGAGGGCTGCAGCAGCTCTGCTATGAGGACAGGCTGAGAGAGTTGGGGCTCTGCAGCCTGGAGAAGAGAAGGCTTCCAGGAGACCTTAGAGTAGCCTTGCAGGATCTGAAGGGCGCTACAGGAAGGCTGGGGAGGGACTATTGACAAGGTCTTGCAATGACAGGACAAGGGGAAATGGGTTTGAAGTGGCAGAGGGGAGATTGAAAGTGGATGTTAGGAGGAAGTTCTTTATAGTGAGGGTGGTGAGACACTGGCACAGGTTGCCCAGGGAGGTTGTGGCTGCAGGAGCTTGCAGGAAGCACTGCACATCCCCTGCTTAGAGCAGCCCTGCTGCTGGCAACAGCTGAGGGTTAGTTTCTGACTTCTGCAGTTCCTTCCACATCACAGTCAGAAGTTTACCCTGCCAGTGGGAAGTTGGTGCCTATGCACTTCTTGGCTTTTGGTCCTTAAAAGTGTGGCAGGTCATCAGGTGACCACACCAGTCCTCAACTCTGGATGGACTTCCTGTCAGTGCAGTTTATATTCTGCAGTTATATATATATATATATATTTATATTCTGCAGTTTATATTCTCCCTGGAGGTGTTGAAGGCCAGGTTGGACGAGGCCTTGAGTGACCTGTGCTAGTGGGAGGTGTCCCTGCCTATGGCAGAGGGTTGGAACTAGATGATCCTTGGGGTCCCTTCCAACCTTACCATTCTATGATTCTATTATTATTTTCCCCAACAGTGGTGCAACTAATTCAGCGTAACAGTCACCCTTCTATAGGCAAGTTTAACAACTGTTATGACTTTATAAAGATTACTCTGTGTCTTCTAACAAACAGGATTATTTTAAATAAAACTACCTGAACATTTTGATGGAAAGACAGTGTCTTTATGCAAGGGTTAGTGGCATATGTAATACCTGTAATGACTATCCAAATATGTAGGAGAGACTGACCTTTCTTTTCAGATTTTGTGAAGCCTGTAGGAATTAGCTAATACAGAGATTAATGAAATGTTTCCTGATAATACTGACAATCTCTGTGCTAGGAATATCCTGGAAGGTATGTCAAAGACTCATCTGCCCTATTTTCCCTACTGCAGGTACGTATTTGTGGTTGCAGAAAATGTTCTGTTAAGCATGCAAGGTACTTAGTACCAAGTATGCTTTGAACATAAGTACATTACCAGGCATTCACATTGGCAGTCCACAAAATGTCCCTTAGGTAACAGTGTACTCAGAAGCCATACAGCAATACAGATTACCTCATGCATGGAGCAACCCCAGAAACTGCTTTTCCATCACAGCATGTACATACAGACAGAATGTTGGAAATGAGCCAAATGTTTTAAGAGATCATGGTGCAGTCAAGTTCAGTCTTTACAGTGCAGCCACCCACATGCACAGAAGTCAGGCTATGCACACTTCCAGTGTGTTACTGCCTTGTGACAAGAAAAGCCTACTCTAGCTCATATTTGCTCCCACCTCTTAATGGGACAGTTGAGTACCAGCTCCTTACTTGGAATGTCTTCGCATATGGTATCCCTAGGGCTGCCAAGGATGACTGAAAATACTGGAAGTGAACAACGGGAGAAACTCAATAATCATCTTTCTTACTCCTCAGACTTGACAGAAGCAGGGCTGAGGCAAGTAAAGGAACAGCATTTCAAACAGAAGGTCAGCTTCTGCCAGTCTGAGATTTGGTGCATGCATTTCGTGTCACTGAATTATTTTCTTGTGAGAAATGTATACAACACAAACTATGTCTCTGTGAACTTTCCCTGCTTCATATTTCTTGTGCCTCAGTTTTAACTAGGACCTGAAATTCCGTGCCACATGAAGTCTTAGCTCACTTTGATGAGATTACAAATACAAACATCAATTGGGCAAGCTGTGAAATTCCATGTAGGAAGAAGACCTTTGAGAACTAAATCTGCAGGGTGATATTCACGTGGAGTATGAGTGAGATTGGAAATATTCTGCAAGAATTACTTTAGATGTTGTCATTTAGTAAGTAGACATGTCTTAGAAGCTATACAGAATGTTGTTTCACAGGATTGCAATTCATTTTTAAGAGGTTAGCTGGCCTGTGGGGCTGGAATGCTACTAAGGACTCCTTAGGCTGTCTGAAAACCAAGCTTATGATGCTACTGTCTGCCAGCTGATTGGAACTGAAGCTATCAAGTTTCAGCACAGCTTCACATGTAACTGATCCCTGAGCACCACTCCTTGCTCGTTGCCAATCTCATGAGGAAATCTGTGAATTGAAGGGCTGTAAATCTGGTATCTCCCCAGGAGAGGATGGGGAGATGGAAAGGAAGAGTAGGAGAGCTTGCATAAGTTTGTTCTAAGAACAGGGGACTTCACTCTCTAAGGCTGTCAGATCCAGAACTTTTTGTATTAATTATTTTGAAAGTGGAAGTCACACCCCCTTTGCACTATCTTACTTACTTTCAAAAGATCTTTCTCTGTCAGTAGCAGAAATAAGAGATAAAACATAGCCCCAAGTGTCTGAAATTTCAAACTCTAGGGGAATTTACAGTCATATGCCTTTTTGTGGTCTATAGTCTCTCGGCCCCCAAATTTGGGTACTCACAAGAAAGATGATAGATTTTGAAAAAAACCCAGGCCTTACCTTCTTGTAGAGACTTCTCAGGTCTCTGTACTGCCACATACTATTGAGGACCTGAGATGCTGCTTTCACCACTTTTGGCGAATGTCTGTTATGCAGGTAAGAAAGGAGGAGAGAGAGAAAGAAAAAGTGAGAGACTGTTAAACAGGAGATGCATTCATCCCAATTTTCAAATGCATTTCTATGGATTTAAACTGGTAATTAAATGTGTTTCAAATGTACCACAAGACATTTAGTTGGCATCTTGGAGACCAATGTGTTTTTAAGCAAGGGCAATACATGGTATTTCTATAGTACTAATTATTCAGAGAGGAGCAAAATGTGTGTTCCTCACCATACTGAGGACAAGGATTCATGCTAAGGGGAATGGGAGAGGTAGCAACTGGCAAAACTGTTGAGGTCCCAACTGGTATTATGTCTAAGAATACCTCCTGGCTAGAACTTTTGGTGTAAAGGACAAGAAGTTACAGCCAGAGTTTCTTTCTCTATAAGCTACCAAACTTCAGTTCTTGACAGTATACTCAATGCATTAAGTGTCTCTTCAGAATGGCCAAAAGAAACACTCTGGATGGGTGGTAAGCACTGTTTTGAAGTGTACAGCCAAGATGCAGGAAAAAGTCATCACAAACTTCACTAGGAACCCAAATTAGGACTTGCATCTTGCTCACACCATTACCCCTCAAAGATGGCAGTGTAATGTCATGGTGAAAACCATAAATAACATCACATGGACTTTCTCTTCAGAAAGGTTTTGAAAGAAGCATTAAGCTACCGTTACAACCAGTTGGAAAGACACATTCCTCTTGGGACAGGTAACTGTAAAAATGTCTTAAAATAATCTGAGACTATTCATCTTAGTGAAGCTGGGTTAAGTAGAACAGGATTAAGAAGACAGAGAGCTCGTTGACAAAGCATACACTGTGCTGTACACATAATACACAGGAAGCAGCGGTGCACTAGAGAACCTTGCAGAAGCCGAAGTCTGAGAACTGATGGGAGTTCAGGGCAGTACTTGAGGTGATTCATGTTTTACTCAGAAAAGGCACATGGATTGCCAAACACACAGAAACCAGAAAACCAACAGCATCTGCTACTGGCTTCTGCAGGAAGTCTTCTCAGGGGTCAGGCTCTGGTGCATCCAGTGACCTCTGAGAAGGACCACTGGCAGGCTCATGCTGAAGGTGGTAAAAGTGATGTTCATGACACACTTGATTCAATTAACTTATACAGTATTTTCCTAGCAATTTATTTGGTGCCTTTTGGACCTTTTTCTTCCATTTCTCACTCAGAGTACAGCAGTGGTGGGTAATTTGTGAATAAACAGGAATTTGGTAAGCTCTTTCAAGCATAATTGCTTTTATTATAGTCCCAGCTGTACTGGGTGGTGGAATACTGGTAGCATGGAATAACCAGGAAAATAACTGTGCCAACCAAACTGTGAGTACTGAGGAGATAAAGGAACTTGTTAAGTCAGTGTGGGCTTGGCTGATGTGACCTTATGAATACCAGTTCACTTGTGTGCTTAAGCCTCGAATTTATTCCAAAGGCTAACAGGGCTACCCCAATGCTGCTGCCACTGACACCAGTGTGCATGGCCTGATACCCTGCTCTTGCAGAAGCTGATGCTTCATAACAGATATGATAAATTCATATTGAAGTGTTTTACTGTATTAATCTAAGCATGTCAGAATTCCCTATCAGTCCAACAACCAGCAGTTCTGCCTTTTAAACAATGGTTTACCTGTAACAAACCAAACCAAAGCAGTAGTGCACAATACTAACATTTCTGAAACCCTCTTTCACTTAAGATGGGCATTTGTGGCACTGTGAAATGACAGGTTTTCATTTTCTAGAACTGTGTAGTTCTGTAACAGTAACAACACAGGACCACAAACAACTAAAAGAAGTTGAGAGGAGGAATGTATTAGGAGTTGGGAGGGCATTTTGGAAGCACTCAACATTACCTGGGCTAAATACTTTCATTCAGCATAGACATGTCTTTCACAGTTACAAGTGATTCTTAGACAGGGAATTATGTCCTCCTAAAACTTCCCATGACACTATGAAGACTTCAGACTTAACAGGTATTTATAATCTCTACCAGGTAATGAATAAGTAGACAAACACATTATTTTGAGGAAAGACGTGTTCAGCTCAGGAAAAATGGATATGAACCTGCTTGCAATATCAGTACATCTGAACTAGGAAATATAAAGATTAAAAAAAAACTAAATGGATTTAATAATAATAATAAAAAAGCAAATGTAACTAAATTGGCAGAGCATGGGGAGCTCCCACAACTGGTATCACATACTTTGTTATCCTGCTACTTTATACCCCTTACAATTAGAATGTGAGGATGTTTCAATAATGAATTTGGTATGAAAAGAAAAGGGTGACAATAGAGGAAAAGAAATGTGGTTAAATTATACTGGCAATGCTCCAATCACATAGGTGAGCATAAGTTCTCATACCAAATGTAGGGTGCATAAATCTTTCCTTCAGGTTGTGGCCTGGCTTTGTGGGGCTCTTTTAGAGCTCTGATGTTGCAGCAGGCTGTGTGATGACAGCTTCGAGTAGGTGGACTGATGGGTTTTGTACACTATAGTGAAGGCTTTTTGTTTTCAAAATGCCATAGTCCCATTGCACTATACTTCTGCAGGTTGACAAATATGAGAACCAGGCTATCTGTTTTAGGCAAAAGAAGGATAAAGAGTGAACTCTTCATGAAGAGTGCGTACATAGGATAACAGACAAGATGAAACTATAGCTGCTCTGAAAATGTCACAGTCATGTGTAAGATTTTCACATGTTTTGGTGCCTCTCAAAGTAGCCTGCAGGTATCCTAATGTTCTCTCGGAAGCAAGGTGTTACAAAAACACATGGATCCATTTTTCTACTGGCCCACACTTTACCAGCAAGCTGGTGGCAGGGAAAAGGGTGCTGTGAAGAGGGACAGTGACTGTATGTTCTTTTCTAGAGCAAGAGGAGTAATAACATTAACTGCTGTGAGGTCCCTTCCCTTCACAGGATCCATCCACCTGCACATCACCCTTCCTGCAGGGTGCAATCCAACCGTTCTGGTCCCTACTGTTTATCAGAATCTTCTGGAAGTGCTTAGAGGTAGCACTTACTGTAAATAATTACTGTTCCTTAAACTGCATATGCAGAGCACCCCATGCACTGCTGGTGGCACGTCCATAACAAACCTCGGCAGACGGTTTTGCTATTGGTATTGTCTGTTTCTTGTCACCTTTCACACTGGGGCCGTGGCTTTTGACGGATCTAAAGAATTCAACTCACGACTGCACAGAGGAGGCAAACACATTCAGAACTAGTAATAACTACTGGAGATGTTAAAAAGGTGCAAGGTGATTTGCAAAACATACTTGTCTCCTTTACTCTTAGATATGCCAACCAGTTTCTCAATGCCGCCTGCGTCTCGTAAGGCCTTGGCATTCTCCATGTTTTTAGTGATGACTTCATGCAGAGTGCAGCAAATGGCAGTAACGGTGTCATCAGACATGGCCTTGCTCGCTGAGCTGTTGCTGTTGTTAGCGCCTGGCAGCCGATGGACCAGATCCCTCATGGCATACTTGCCTTTGTTGAAAGAAAATGAAGGAAGAATTCAGAAGATACAGCAATAAAGGGTGAGGAAGAAGTACAGGGAAAACAGGCAAGACTGTTAGCACCATTGGCATAGCTGCATCTAACCTGGTTTGCTACTGATACCATTTTGGAGCAAGCCACATTTATACGATTGCATGTTCAAGCATTTCACATGTTAGGGACTATCAATATTTCCATACTGCATCAGCTGGAGATTATGGATATGGCTACATCATACTCTTAGTAGAATGAAATGATGATAGCAAAGGCCAAGTATATGCATCAAGGTAACCTGAAATAAATCGCAGCTGTGATGGTTTGGGAGTTCCCCAACCCCCACACTCTTTGTAAAATGACCCAGACTAGAACTCAGCCGGCTGGAAGTTAAGGACTGAAGCTCTATTTACATCTTAGCACAATATACAAGCAGAGATATACACTATATACAGGAATATTTACAGAAATATACAAGTTAAAGGTAATACAGAAACACAACTCCCCTCCCAGAAATCAGAGTCCCCAGGAGGGGCTTCCAACCACCCTTCCACCTTCTCCCCACCCCGATACCTTACCCCAAGGTTTTCTTTACATGCAAGGTGAGTTTGGAGGATTGGCCAGGGGGGTTAGAAGCAGAGTGGTTAGTGAGGTTACTTGGCAGAGAGGAGGAAAGTCAGAAGCTGCTAGGCAGCCTGAGATGCTGTACCCCAGGGACTGACTGCAAACCCAAGTGGTTTATCTTTGTTTTGTGTTCTTTTCTTAAACATCTTAGCAAACCTATGAGTGAAGCAGACATCACCACTGTTTTCCTTTCACAGCCTATAATTTTCTCCACTAAAATATACCAATTAGCCTCAAACCAGCACAGCAGCTTACAGAACTTAGCAGGTCCTCACACAACTCACAACTTGTTACGATAAATAAAACATGCATCGGTTATTAAAAACACTACAGTCAATCTAAAGCCAATGCTGTTGCTATTAGTGAAAAAGTCTTCTCTAAGGATCACTGTAAGGCTGACTCTACACTGCATGCAACAATTTAACTGGGTTTCTTACTGTTTCTTAGGCTTTATTCCTCAGAGAGAACACAATCTTTTCCACACATCCTCAGTTGTATGCACAGTACTGACCAGAGTATTGAGCCCTTTTGACAGCTATTGCTGTCTGACACTTAGTAAGGAGTTACTTTATGCACCTTTGGAACTAAAAATCTCCTCAAAGGAAAGGTGCATTGAATTTTTAAAATAATCACATGGAGTTGAAGGCACAGAATAGAAATTCTGTTCATTAAGGCTGCACTCAGTGATCTTACAATTGTTTCCTAGTCTGTGAATATTTTTCCCCCCAGTTTAAATGAACAAAGTGTTTTTTTCCTCAAAATTGTGTCTGAAAGTCATGTAGTGCTTGTGAAAACAACACAAAAGCAGTTCCTGGGGACATTTTTAATATGCATACAGTAAAAAAAGCAAATATACATAAAAGTGGAGCATGGTTAGCATCTGCACAGATTTACAAGAAGCCTCACACAAATTTTTGAGTATCACTGGCATGGCAAAATGTCTCCTCTGTCCTTTAATGTGAAGACAAGATCAGAGAGGGTGAGGGTCTGACAAAGTTGTTGCTGAATGACCTTCACTGCAGCTGTGCTAGGAATTTGCTTACACCATTCACCCTAAGTGTATCATGCAGGATGATAAGGACAGGAAAACTGGGGAAAATAAATATAATTAGTGATCTAACAGATCTAATTCTAGGAAGAATCAGGTATAATTATTCCATACAACATAATTTAAAGTGTGTGGTAACTTTAAAAAAGTTCTGATCCATTAGGTATTTCTTAAAATCTAATCTCTGAATTTACAAATTCAGTTGTGTGTGTCTGTACTACTTGCAAGTGAAGAGGAAAACCACATATTTTGGCTATCAAATTAGGTTTATTTCTGACAGCTTTGCCTGCTGTGGTAGAAATACGCTCAGTCATTTGGAACAGATAAAACCAAAAATCTCTGTACTGAAATGTTAAGGGTTATCAAATAGAGTTTGTGGTAATGTGAGAGCCTAAGAAACTACTCACTGTATATCATATTCTGATCACAAAAAGTGGTGTAACATTGCCAACAAAATCTGTGCAGCAGGATTTTCGTCTTACTGGAGTGCTGCAATACACATGCAAATCTTGTTCTCAATCATGTTTTTTGTTTCTTTGCACTTAGTATTTAATTGGTCATTTGAATTGTTAGTTTTTCCACACTATTATCAATATAGAATCATAGAATCATAGAATGGTAAGGTTGGAAGGGACCTCAAGGATCATCTAGTTCCAGGTAGGAACTAGAGGGAGGGGATTCTGCCCCTTTACTCTGCTCTCCTCAGACCCCATCTGGAGTCCTGTGTGCAGTTCTGGAGCCCCCAGCACAGGAAGGACATGGAACTGTTGGAGTGGGTCCAGAGGAGGGCTACGAAGATGCTGAGAGGGCTGGAGCAGCTCTGCTATGAGGACAGGATACAAGAGTTGGGGTTCTGCAGCATGGAGAAGAGAAGGCTTCCAGGAGACCTTAGAGTAGCCTTTCAGTATCTGAAGGGGGCCTACAGGAAGGCTGGGGAGGGANTTACATGTGATCTTTAGTGTGTGTGCAATCTGCAGACTGCTTCCATTTAGAATTTTTTTTAATGGATATTAAGAAACTCTTCTGAAAGCAAGAATGAAATGTGTAATAGAAAAACAGTCTTGCAATGCCAGCAAAGTTGTATCTGGCACTATTAGTAGAAAGGCTGGATAATTCCCCTTGCAGCTCAAAAAGCCTCCCTGAGCTGAAGAAGTGAGAACTGCTGAGGTTCCTGGGAAAAGGATGTATGTGAGAATGTCTGTGAGTAAAAATAAACAGCATTGTTCATTTTCCTTGGGGTTCACACAGAGCTGATTTTCTCTACAAGCAAATTGATTTTTTTTTTATTTGAGCAACATTACACATTTTAAGACCCAAAACATTTGATGACTTTTAAGAGGATTTACATAATCTGATTAAGCACAACCACTAGCTTGGCAAATAAAAAATAAATCACATTTATGTGCTCAATTTCACTCATAAAGAAGGGAAGGCAGACATTATATAGCCATAATTTGGGGGCAGTGACACAGGGAAGGGGTTGTCCTGTAGGTATCTGAGGCAGCATTTTCCTGACACCATATATTTAAAAGCTATTTTTCTAACATAACACTTCCATCACTTTCACATTGAGAGCAAGATTCATCTATCACCACACACTAGGTCTCTGGTTTTTGCTTGATAAACATTTCAACAATGCAGATTTAACACCTTTTTATTTACATGATAAAGTCTAACTTATTAGCATTTCACTACGTTCCTCCATCACTTTCACCTGGAAACATTTTCTTCATTGGATCACTGATAGCTGTCCTGAGAAAGATTCCACCTTCAGAGCTAAACAGTAGTACAAACTATTCTTCTGACAGATTTAACAGGAGCAAAATGTTCACAGGTAAGTTTCCACTCCCAGAAATATTTCCTTACTACTGCCTTGAGACAAATTCACTGCTGTTGTAATCTCATCAGTGTCCTTTCCATTGTCACTCCTCTCTGAAAGGTAACTTTGACACATGGGCACATTTATTAAACAGTTGTGACATGGTTCCTAGTTTGAGAGAACAAGACTAGGAAAATTAACCTATTGAAAACACAAGAAAATTCAAACAGATATTAATTTAAACTAAGAACCTTGTCCTGGAGGTAAGAGCTTGGTCTAATAGAAGTAATACATCACTATATTTTTTCCCCCTCAAGAGATACTCATTAATTCACATTGTGCAGATAGAGTGTATCCATCACAGCACAGCAGTGGCAGAAATGCCACTACTTTATTTGATAAATGGTTTATTTGTACACCATGCTTTCTCCTTTCAGATACCATTGGTTTAATGTGTAATTGGCTATTGGCACTAATGTAGCACCTGAAAATGGCCTTTGGGGTCCAGCCCTTGCTGTTCCTGAGGAACTCTGTCCCTTCTCTGAATGCTGGAAATCTTCTAGCACATACTGAGATACAAGAGGAGGTGTTAAGAGCCCACAGAAAAAGGATTATGCTTAGGACAGTGGGTAGCAAACTCTGGACTTGGACTGCCTAGACACTCTAAGGTATTTTGTAGGCATCAGAGCTGCAGTGAATTCCATGTGATTTAAGAGGGTAGAAGTTTGCTAGTTTTCATAAGGAGATTTCCTTCAATGTGGAAAAACTACTCGGAATTTTAATAGCAAAACAGGTTAAAGAGGTAAGAAATGTTGTTTGACCCATTCTTAAGAGACAAACTTCTTGTTTTTTTTTTGTCAGGGACAGGAGTAAGCAAACCCCAAAAGATGAATTCACAGTTGTTGGACCAGCAGCAAAGGCAGCACATGGAAGGAGGTGAAGCTGTATTTTTGAAAGCAAGGAAGATTACAGTCCTTAGGTTGACAGATACCTGTCCCCGTGGGTAGATGATTACTCCTCAGACTTTGGGGAGTACCAGGAAAGATGCAGCTGACACAAGAACATGAAATAATCTACCTGATGTGGCAATGGTGGCTTTTAAAGGAGAAGTCCTATTTCAGAAGACAGTGCAGCACAAGCTGAAATGAGGGTCATTAGCCACTGCAAAGTTTAATGCCCTCTTGCTCAGCACTGAATGAAATGACTGCTTCCAAACAGGCTTTCCACTGCAACCACAGAATCAGTGACTTTGCTTTCCACCTCTTGCTGCTGCTTGTGCATTCTGTACCCTATCCCCAGCTGTCTCTGCCTTCTAGGTGATGTTTAGCATAATCTGGGTGGATGGTTGAGTTTAGTATGTACTTTGGCTCATTATCATACTGGGGGGTGTCAACTTTCACATTAAAATTGCAGTATGGACATCCTGGTCTTCAAAATCTGTTTTGAAGTTGGATGTTTATGTTGTTTTAGCCATAACCTTAAGACTCTCCTTCAGCAATTTGGCCCACCAGCTTTGCAGATCTTCATTTCTCTTGCTCATAGATGATCTTGGTCCTGAAACACACTAAATTAACTTTCATTCCTGTCCCATGGTAAGCTATCTACCCTGCTTCATAATATGTAGTCTCTAGCATTACTGACTGCACCTTGCATTGCTTATCAAGAAACTGTAAGTCACAACAGTCTGTATACAGCAACTCTGTCTTCCCTTTGCCTGCTGCCTTCTGGTCATCAGCTGTTGACAGAGGAAATTTACAAAACTCAAAGGCAGTGTCTACTGTCAAACCCACAGGGCCTGCCCAGTGCCAATTAATGGCTTGTGATGTTGCTCATCACAACAGGTCATTTTCTTGTTCCTGAGCCCACTGTGCATGAAGTAGCATTGAAAAAGTAGAAAAATCCCTCAGTAGGACTGAAAAGCATGCACCCAAAAAACATGAGCGCCATCACCTCTAGCAAGTGTCAGAGAACAGAAGATCTTGGGCACAAACATTAGGAATCTCTATCACTTCAGAGTACATGCACATGAAAACATTTCACTACATAATGTTAACTGACTATACTACTGCAATTATCTCCATCAAAAACAGTATAATCTCAGTGCAATTATTTGTAAGAGAATGAGCACTGAGTTATCTTAGATTGGTTTGAGTAAGATCTCAAAACTCCTAGGCTGGAGCCACTGCTTCAGCTGCTTCACATTATGCCTAGCCTGCTAATTAAGGTAGGATAATGAGTGTTTTGAGCTAGAGAACAATGACAGATTTCATTTCCTTGCAGGTTTATTGTAACTTACATGTTAAGACTCTGTGGAGAGAATTTATTTTTGGAGAAGATAGATGTTGCCTACACATGCCCTCCTGTGCCCCCAAACACCCAGGTACCCTTTGCTCATAGCGGCTGAGCTAGAATAAAAGATCAGGTGGAGCTCTCAGCTTCCCACTCCCCCTCAGAAAAATGATATACACTTTTCACTCTTCCACCACCTCTGACGACAGGCAGCATGATCTCAAGACACCAGGTTGGTATTCTGTATGGACCAGGACAAAGAGGAACAGCATCTTTCCTGCTGTATTGTGAGCCGTGTGCCATTCATTGGCTTTCTTTTTAAAAACCCTTTTTTATCAAGAATTAATGCAGCCATAGATAGGGCAGCATATAAAGCCCTACAGGGAGCAGGAATAGCCATCTTTTGCAGTTTCAGGAAAGAAACCCTCAACCTCTCATGCAGTGATGAAAGTAGATGAATCACCAGTATCTGTGTTGCCAGTGACAATTCAGATTTGCTTGTAGAAGAATCAAGTACCCACGAGGGTTATCAATACAGAAGCTTTTATCTTTTAAAAAAGATTAAAGATCCTGGTTCCATATTTTGCAAGAGAAAGTTATGGCATGAGGCGAAGAAGGAGTAACAAAGGGATGGAAGAGCAGTATGTATAGAAGCTAGCAGCACTGGACAAAGACAAGAGATGCATTTTGGTATATTCACCCCGAACACACCATGGGAAATCACAGCTGGGTGCAAGGCAATCACTGTTTTTCAGCAAATTGCTTTCTCTGTGATCCTTCAGAGACTTTCTCTCCTGTAGCAGCATTTTAACCCAGCCACCTTCCTCCTTCAACTTCTCTGCTTCCAGAAACATAACTTTTCCATTTCATGCATTTTTTTGCCTCCCTCTGGCTGACCATTTTTCTTGCTTTCAACTCATCTTCTTACCCCTGTTACACGACTGACACTCTTTCCCCTTGAGCTGTACACCCTCAGCCCTTTGGGTCTTAACCACTAAACTTTCATGTTCCTTCACCATCTCTTGCATATCTGATATTATTGAGCATGTCTCTGCATCTGCCTCATCTGCCAAGCTTTTTCATTCTCACTTCACATTGGTTAAAACACCTTCGGTTTGATGTTCAGCTAGATCCCGGCTTTGCCACATCCCTGCATGCCCACGACCCCCACAACAGCCTCCTGTTCTGAACCAAAGCAAATTTCACCTGGCTTACAAGGATAGACTTTAGACTTGAGAATACCAATGTGTTCAGAAGCTATTGCTCTTGTACTATGCTTGTTGCCTCTCATGTATATCTCAATTCCACAGACAACTATCTATTTAATATTCTCCTAGTTCTAATGCTGATTTTCCCCCCAGTCTCAAAGGAACACCTTCAAGTTCTTCAATCCTTTCACACAGCGAGACTGAATGTATTCCAGTTTTGTGTTAGTGTTTGCCTTAAAACCTAGAGACTGAAGAACTTCCAGGGCTCTTCAGCTGGGCACAAACAGCTAATTCGTACAGCATACTTGTCCCAACATGTGCTTTAAAGGTTAGATCCAGGTTTACACTTCACATGCAGAAGCACTTCACCTGGCTCCACCTGAGTGTACTGAGAGCTTGCTGTATATCTCTGTCAAACTCACTGCTATCATTCTGACAGTTGTCATGGGATGAAAACTCTACAGAAAAGTGCAGAAATAGATTCACAGGCACCATGGCCAAACCACGTTTCTGTTAACAGCATGTCCCAGCTAGCATAGTGGATGGCTTCCACTTGGAATGCTAATCCACACATCCACTGAGTAATCTCTCTGACCTCTCTTTCATGCTCACCAACCATCAAACACAGGCACAGCCCAGCTTTAGTTAAATTCTCTGACTTGCAATCTGTTTGGAAGATGAATTTGCAAAGAGAGACTATAAAAATGGGTCAGTACAAGCTGGGGGTCTGGTTTGATGAAAAGCTCAACATGAGCCAGTAGGGTAAGGGAGGGGATTCTGCCCCTTTACTCTGCTCTCATCAGACCCCACCTGGAGTACTGTGTGCAGTTCTGGAGGAAGGACATTGAAGTGTTGGAGCAGGTCCAGAGGAGGGCCACAAAGATGCTCAGAGGGCTGCAGCAGCTCTGCTATGAGGACAGGCTGAGAGAGTTGGGGCTCTGCAACCTGGAGAAGAGAAGGCTTCCAGGAGACCTTAGAGTAGCCTTCCAGTATCTGAAGGGGGCTACAGGAAGGCTGGGGAGGGACTATTGACAAGGTCTGGGAATGACAGGACAAGGTCCAATGGGTTTGAAGTGGCAGAGGGGAGATTTACACTGGATNCTTGAGCTGCCTAATTATCAGTTGACCTGGTTCACAGAAGAAGAAAAGTCTTAGCTTTTAATGTCATCCTCAGCAGCAAAAGAAGCAGCATTTTTTAAGGTAAACTGTCACAGTGCTGAAGATACTACTCCTCTTCTATTGTTTTCCCATCCCTGGTCAGACAAAAAAATAATTAAGTGGTAGTTTTGGCTGTCTCCCTTGCAGTCTTTGCTTTGGTAGGTTGGCTGGGAAGGAAACTGAAGGGCTAGGTTTTACTGTTCTTGGATCCACGGAATTTGATCTTGGGTGCTTGGGTTTCATATCAGAATGGATGGAGTCCATGTGGGCAATCACTCAAATTCCTTTTTAATTTGTTCTGTTTACATTTCCTGCCAGGTATACAAAATGGAAAAGGCATGGAGAGGAGTTGTTTGCCTACCTATTCACCCAGGCAGTGCAAAGGTATCTAGTTAAGAAACTCCTTCACACACTCACAGATTTATTTCTCATTTAGACTGCACTGTCATTTTTTCTTTCATCTTTCCAGTAGCCCAAGGTAAAAAAGATTCTGCAAAGGGAAGTGATTCCTCAATTTAATTGCTGCAGGCAAAGTTTTCTGATTATTGGAGTTGGTTTTAGTCCCTTGCTACCCTCTTCCTGGCTCCCTGCAGAGAATAGAGCTTTTGGAAGGCTTTATTTTTTTAAAAAATACAGCAGTTTAATTAATGTTATGATTAATCAGTGCTTCTATAGTGCTTTGAAGAGGAAAAGGGCTATGTGAGCGCTGAGTGGCATTTTAGTTTTATCTGTATTATTTTCACAGATAGGATAATATTTTGCTATTAGTCTGATTCAAGGGACTTTAAATTAGGCCACAACGAAGAAATTTGAAAGTAATCTATTTTTGGAAAAATAAGTTTAGGCTTCAAGATCTCTGCCCTGATCCAACACTCACTGAAATTAATGAGCCTGTCTACCAATGTCAAAAGATATTAAACTGGATTCATGAAGCAGCAGTTTTTCTTTTCTACTCTGGCTTTTACTTTGTGTCCAAAACAGAAATAGATTCTGCCAGGAGACTAAAATAACTGAAGTGATTTTCAAGTAGACATTATCCTGCTTCAACTGTTATGAAGCAATTGCTATTTGTTTGATAATATTTTTCCACTTCTTCACTTCTGCTATAATACTGCCTGGGACTCAGGAGCAAAATTGTCCCCACTGTATCTGAAAGACTGATTATTCTTGCATTCTTCCATATGCAGTTACAACATCAGGGAGAACACACAAAAAAAATGTTATGAGATGTACATTAAAATATTAGGAGAAAACTAAAATGGATCCTTCATGATACAGTCTGTTACTAAAGACTAAATAAAATGTATAGAGGTAAATGTGTTAAGTCAATAATTATAAATCTTGGTAAAGTGAAAATAACTGCAACAAATATCAAACCCATTCCAGGTCATATCGCAATGTTCACATATTCCTTAATTGCTGCAATGTTCAAACATTCCTTAAGTCATCTCCATGAAAACCCCACATGGGCAGTAAAGATAATTAATATGTGCATGGCAGCAAAACAAGAATACTGACAATACATACCAGTATTTCACATTGCTTTCCTGTGTATGTTGTGGAAGGCTGAAATAGGCCCAAAAATGTCTGCACATGTCCTGGCTTGCCCCTTCTGCTGATGGGAGAAGCACCACGGGAAAGGAAGACAAAAGGGGCTGGTGCCTCCATGTCTGTCCAAACTTGCTTACAGGGTATATGCACATGTTTATACACTTGTGTTCTGCCCTAAAAGGTAAAAGCAAGCCCTGACTTTACCTAATAAGCTTAAGCTTGGCTAACTGCCATTGTGATTGGCTGATCTGTGGCCAAAGGCCCATTAGTCTCAGGTTGTATTGATAAAAAGAGATGAGCAGGTAGAGACAACGTCCTGCCACCATTGCCTTTGCATTGATGTGCTTCCTGCTTCTGGCAGTGATTCTGCCATTGCCTTCTGCCGTTGCACCTGCCATGCTCTGCTAAGCTATAAGCTAGCTCTGCTGCATAATAGCAAACCCTGATACTTTGGGTTTATGAACCTGGAAACTGCCTCGCTCAAGTTTGCCAGGAATAGGCCTTAATTGCCCCCAAGTGATAGGCTTGCTTAGTCAGCACGACATTGTGCCCTTCTGCACATCTGCAAGACTTGCCCCTCTGCAAGTCTTCTGCCAAGCTGGGAGCCGAGAGGATCAGAGATCACCTGCTTCTCTCCTAACACCTCCGCTAAGAGCCCAGGCAGATCAGAAGCCTCAGCAGATAAGAAGGCACCGATGGAACTCTCTACAAGTGTTTGGGTACTGTCTGGGAACTGTAGTTAGACCCGGAGATAACTTGTGAATAAATACTCAAAAGCCTCTTTAGCAAAACTCTGTAAAAAATGTAATTTAGAGTGCCTTCTGCCTAAGCAGAAAGGAACTTCCTGAGTCCTCTGGTGGGCAGGCAGTATAATTGACCACAAGAATTCCTCTTTCTAGTTCTAATAGTTTAATGTTTGCATGATTGCTAGGTATTTAAGTGTTCTACATTCTGTTATTCCTTTGTGTAATGTTTTAATGACCGCTGCGAAGAACCTAATTCTTGTTTAAAATTACTGGGCGAGCGCAAGAGTTCTGAATACCAACACTAATAAACAATATTAGTGTTGAAAAATGCCCTCTCACATTCCACTAATACCCTCCACAACAGTGTGCCATACAATAAAATAATTTACATGGAGTAACAATACTCCAGTTAGCATCTGAGGCTTAGTGAAATCGTACGCTACACAGATGTCAATGTTTGGAAGAACTACACTATGGCAAAGAAAAGGAACAAGAATAGCAACAGACTAAGTTCTAACTGTTTAAAATACATCCCTGACAGGTTCAGAGTGTAAGACGGTATTTGTATTTTTCCTGCCAGACAGGTGATGGTGTTCATCTGTTCAACTGGAGTACTGTGTGCAGTTGTGGAGTCCCCAGCACAGGAAGGAGATTGAAGTGTTGGAGCGGGTCCAGAGGAGGCCGTGAGGATGCTCAGAGGGTNGAGGTGTCCCTGCCTATGGCAGGGGGTTGGAACTAGATGATCCTTGAGGTCCCTTCCAACCTTACTATTCTATGATTCTATGATTCTAATACATCAATGCAACTAAAACAGGTTGTACAAAGGTCTGCCATAGTGATCAAGTTCCAGGTACATTTATTAGAAAAGGGGTGTGTGTGTGTGTGTGTGTGTGTGACACACTGGCCATGCAGAAAGTGGACAGGTAATCTGTTTTACTAGGTATTTTTTGGAGGTCAATTAATTTTATGGATAATACTAATGGTCTGCCTCAGATTAATTTAAACAGAGTGCTTTGAGTTCTTAGCAGCACACTCACTGGAAAAGCGCAAATTATCTTGCAGTTTTGTATTTTAACCTGTTGGAAGCTACTCTAATTTAAGGCCTGAACACAGCAGGCATGTAAGCAAGGATATGGTAGAGAGTGAAAATGAGCATTGTGTTTTCACGGGAGAGGCAAAAATGCACCCAATAAGCTTCCTTAATTAACAGATACTATTTTAGTTTTGTTTCAACTACATGACCAGTCTTTACATTCCTCATTAAAATGATCCTCTGCTGTTCTTAGTTGTGAAGCTCATTATTAGCTTTGTTTAAACAAAGTGTGACAAATAAATCCTGGGCTGTACTCCTTCATCAGAATATTAATCCTGATTAATTCTAATTAACCTCATTAATGTTTATAAATGCGTAAAGGGCGAGTGCCAAGAGGATGGAGCCAGGCTCCTCTCCGTGATGCCCACTGACAGGACGAGGAGCAAGAGGTGGAAGCTGAGGCATAGGAAGTTCCACTGAAATGTGTGGAGGAATTTTTTCCCTGTGAGGGTGACAGAACACTGGAACAGGCTGCCCAGGGAGGTTGTGGAGCCTCCTTCTTTGGAGATAGTCAAGACCAGCCTGGATGCATTCCACTGTGATCTAGTATAGGTAGTCCTGCTCCGGCAGGAGGATTGGCCTAGATGATCTTTCAAGGTTCCTTCCAGCTCCTAACACTCTGTGCCACTGTGATTATGGATTTACTGAAGCACCATATCTGTGCTTCCTCGGGAGGTGGCAGTCAAAGGGTTCACAATGTGACTTGGCTTTGGGTTGTGCTACTGTTGTCCCTTCCACAATTGTTGGGGGTTGGCTTAAGGAAAGAGGACATAGTTCTCAGGAACACCTGAACAACCCAGGCTTTGAAGATATTAATAACTTAGGATACACTGCTATGGAGTAGCAGAAGGCCACAGCTGTAAAGGCTGTGAAGGGGAAGCAACTCAAGGACGGATGGGCCTTGAGTTCTTTGTAAACAACTAAAAGAGGAGCTGAGATCTGGGAAGAATAAGGGAGTAGCCAAAGCTTGTAACTGCAAGTAGGAGGATCATGCAAATGTAATCTTTTAGGCTTAAGCCAATGAAGTAGTGACAGCTGTGCATATGGTTAGATACTAGTATAAATGTCTGATGCTTTAATAAAGAAATTGCACCTGGCTTATCACTCACACTGAGTTGTCTCAGTGTCATACTTCCTTTCTCCTCACACAATAACAGATCCAAGTAGCACCTCCAGGCTAGTAGCTGATAACATCTTTTCTCTAGTGGCTCTCAAAGAAACCTTGCCTCCAGACAACCATCTGAGATTGCTCAGTGTCACCAAATTGTTCCTTTTTTATCTTAAGTCTTGGTTGTTCACCTACATCTGGACACATGGAGGGAGGATCCTTGGGACTGTGTACTAACCAAATTTTCCTTCTCTTCCCCCACAGGGATGCAATTGCAGCCATGGCAAGAGTCAGTCAAGACATCAGACTTCATATGCAGAGGGAATCTGCTTAATGACCATAACCTCTTAGATGATTCAAGCTCCTCTATCTCAGACCTCTGCAAAGTTGGTTGATCTCTGCTACTCCCCAAGAGAGTGGAAGAATTGGGTAAGCCTTCCAAAAGTCTTCTCCTCTCTCCAGAGTTGGGGAAAAGAAGAATCTGCTAGAGAGCAGCTATCTCCTTGGTTCCATGTCCTTTATGCTAAAAGGATTAGAGTGCTCTGAATGACTGGTGAGGGAGTCAGTCAATGTATTTCATAGGCTCAGGAACCTTGCTACTTTCCTTTGGCAGGGGAAAATATAAACTACACTCTTCGACAAAGGGAAAGGGATTGGAGATCAGCTTTGAAGTGCTAGAAAATATTTGACTCAACAACAACAAAAAATCCTAAGCTAAAAAATAAACGCTGTGAGTCAAACAGCAGGTGAGAGGTCAGACACAACACTGATCTCCTAACCACAGGAGATTCAGAAGACAGCATTCCCGAAAGTAAACTTTCTTCCTGCTCCACTGCAAATGACAAAATTAAGTCTGCGGAACACCACACTTCTTTTGTGAGAGCAACTGCTGTTGTCAGTGTCACCTTGAAAAATCTTGCACACAAACATGTGAGTTTGCACACACACATGCTAATAGTAGGCATTTCCCTCTAATTAAATTAGCACTCTCCTAGAATAACTGAGTTATGAAATCCAAATAGTGTACAAAATATCTAAGGGGCACCTGTTTAAGAGATCCTGTAACTTTTCTCCTGAGAAGGGGCAATTTCCTGTGCCATGTTGCACGTCAGATCTACCAAACAGAACCACTGCACATTCTTTTGGTACACTGAGCTTAACTGCTGCCTTATGCTGCAAAATCTGTAAACTTGGACTAGGAGCCTTTTTATCTTTTTTGGAGTTGCAGAGAACTTCTCCAGATTTTGAGAAGAAAAGGAAAAGCAGAAACCGGTATCTTGAATAAAATGCAAGGACAGCCATACAGTAGTAGGGTCACTCACTAATTCATTTAAAGACTAAGCTCCCTGTGTTAGGTAGCCCACCTCTGCTTCTGTTTCCCAAAGGACTAAGTGTATAAAACTGAGCTGCAACTCTGTATTAATGAAGTGACTATCTTGGTCTTGTTTGACTGGAGATCTTGATATTTCTGCTAGCAAAAATGAGACAAACATCGATGCAAATATTTTCTTTTATAAATCTTATAACAGTTGAGGCTGTCAGGACCTGCAGATATCATCCAGTCCAACCTCTCTGCTCAAAGCATGGTCACATTTTCTTGTATCCAGGTGGAAATTCCTGTTTCTATTTGTGACCATGACTCTATATCCTGGCAAAGTCTGGGATGAGATTCCCATGACATTCCTCTTCTCTAGGCTGAACAGTCCCTGTTCTTTCAGCTTCACTGCAGAAGAGATGTTCCAGCCACATAATCATCCTTGAGGCCCTACATCAGACTTCCTGCAGTGTGTCTGTGTCCATGTCCATTGTACTGTGGAATCCAGAACTGGACCTAGCATTCCAGGAGTGGCCTCACCAGTGCTGAGTATAGGGGAACAATAATCTCCATTAACCTGCTAGTAAGACTCCTAATGCAGTCCAGGAAGCTGTTCACTCATTTTGCTGCTTGAGCATGCTGCTGACTCATGGAATTTAAAAGATTTTTCTTGCCAGTTAAAAGTGATGTAAATGTCCCTGGTACAATGAATGTAAGACTATGTATTTTAAGACCTTTATAGCTCTGGCTACTAACCCTAATCCCTAGTAATCTAAACCCAACCCCCTACCCCAGCACGATCCTCTAATCCCTAACACCCCAGCAACATGGCAAAACCAAAGACTTAAACCCTAACCCTTTATCTTATCCCCATCCTAAATCCCTGCCCTGCTCAACAGCCTTAAATTCCTGTCCCTAGCCCTAACATCAGCATTCAGTGCTACTCCTGACTGAACCCCCAACCTACATCCTGGTTACCACAAATCCTTTCCAGAATCCTCAAGCCCCACTTAATGCCTTTCTCTAACTCCCAAGACTAATCCCTCTCCCTCCAAAGCAAGCTCAACCTCCTGACCTAACCACATGCAGGTGCTCAAAAGCTAAGCCCAACTCCTCCTTTTTGGCTCCTCATGTTCACCCACCTCTTCACCCCAGCTCACAGATGTCTGTGGGAGGTGGGCAAAAGCCCAAGGTGAAAGCAGGGCCATGGAGGCAGAGGGTGGTGTCAGCTGTGAGAACAGCTGTGCTGGCATAAGCTGACTGGCCAAGTGGGCAGACATTTGTGAGACGGAAGGTGACTGGCCAGGGCAGCAGGCCAGTACTGTGAGGCACTGGAGTAGCTTTGCAGACAGACAGAAGGACAGAACTACAGAATCACAAAAAACATCTGGTTGGAAGAGACCTCGAAGATCACCCAGCCCAACCTTTTGACTCAGCACTGAAGGGTCAATTCTAAACCATGTCCCTAAGCGCCAGGTCCACAGGCTGCTTAAACACCTTCAGGGATGGCAACTCCACCACTGCCCTGGGTAGACCATTCCAATGTCTGGTAAGTCTCTCTGTGAAGAAATATTTCCCAGCAGCCTGAACCTTCCCTGGCACAGTTTGAAACCATTTCCTCTAGTCTTGTCACTTGACACCAAGGAGAAGAGGCTACACCCTCCTCAGTCCAGCCTCCCTTCAGGTAGCTGTAGAGAGCAATGAGGTCTTCCCTCAGCCTCCTCTTCTCCAAACTGAGCAACCAAAGCTCCCTCAGACACTTGTAGCCCAGGTGCTCCAGGTCCTTCTCCAGCCTCATTGCCCTTTTCTGGACACACTCCAGCACCTCAATGTCCTTCTTGTAGTGAGGGGCCCAGAACTGAACACAACACTCAAGGTGTGCCCTCAGCAGTGCTGAGTACAGAGGGATGATCACCTCCCTGTTCCTGCTGGCCACAGCATTTCTAATGCAAACCAGGATGCCATTGGCTTTCTTGGCCACCTGGGCACACTGCTGACTCATATTTAACATTAAGTACCCAGGTCCCCCTCCAAGATGCAGCTTTCCAACCACAC
>VWYK01124360.1:0-10371 GCA_013399775.1 Semnornis frantzii
TTTCATCACGTGCTTATTATCTCCAGATATATTTACTAAAAATCATTAATGGTTTTCCTATTACATAAACTTGTCATGTAGAGTGAGCAGTGTTTTTCTGTTCAGTGTTTCTTGACAGACAGTAGCTGTAGAGTTGTTAGCTCTGTTTTAAGAGTAATCTTTTTTGGTTTTCAAGCTCCTTCCGTTCTCATGGCTGACTCATGACTTGTCTTATTATTTGCTAGATCCAAGTGATGTAGCTAGGAGACAAACACAGCAACACTGTCATTGTTTTGTTGTATTTATTAATTTTAGAACATCTTAAGTAACCAGATTTTGCACTAGAAACTTCAGTTCTGGAAAAATGTTACTAGATATTGTATTGACTATTAAAGTAATACTCTGCATACTTTTCACTTTTCCTGTTTTCAAGCAATATGAGCCTAGGTAAAACTAAGGGTAAGAGGAAGTTTTTTCATTAAAAATAACTGTCAAGTATTACTTTGTGTGACCACTATTGTACAGATGAGGCATTGGTAAATTGTTAGGTGAACAACCTGGTCTAGTGAGAGGAGTCCCTGCCCATGGCAGGGCAGTTGGAACTGTGTGATCTTTAAGGCCCCTTCCAGCTCAAGACATTCTATGCATGCACTGAAGAGCTTTGCCAGTTTTATTTCAAAATGTATTTGCTTATGCACTACTGTAAACATCAATAGGTCCTAAATCACAGTTCATAGTTCCTTTTTTAAATAGGACTCATGATGAGATTTTTAGGGAAGGTGAACCAAGTAATAGCCCGCATTGAAGAACTATAGTGGAACATAGAATCAGGTCACTTATGTTTATAGCATGATTCCAGGAGATTAGCCAAATATCCTTTGTAATAAGAAACCAGACTAAACAGAAAACAGTGTAAAAATACACTCTCCAGTTATCAGTCAAGTGTGATGCTAGATGCTGTGGTAACACTTGACATTTCTATTGACAGTGTTCCATGTATCCATACTGTGTTAAAGTAGCACATTATTGTCAAACAGATCAGATGTTGTCGACTGCAGCTTTGAAAAGGTGAGAAACAATCTGAACATAGGCATTGTCTCCAGATGTCTGAGGTGTGTATAGGCTTCTGTGGAAAACCTGTCACTTGAATAAGCAAAGAATGAGAAGAATGGATCTGTTTCAGATCAAGGGGAATGGCTGAGGAGTTCATTTGTTAAGTATTTCCTGTCTATGGATCAGAAGGAAGTATCAGTAGGTGCTGAGCTAGAGTCTAGGTGACCACTCATTACGGTTGAAATCCCTCTAAAACTAGAGTATTTTACTTGTCTTGGGAGAGGGCAGAAACACTCCTGTGAGCTTAGATGTATCAGAGAACAGAGTGTGCTTGAGCCCAAGAAGAAGGGAAGGACACTACGGTCTGCAAGGTCATTAGCCTTCTAACTCATATGGGTTTAATACAGACTGTTAATTCTTGCCTTTGGACTAAGGTGGACCACTTTCTCATCCACATGCCTTCTCAGATTGTGAGCTTGGAGTATGGCATATTGGGAACTGTGTGGTATTTTGGGGACCATGTGGCATTTAATTAAATGCCTGCAATGCAGATCTCTGCTTTTTGACTAGAGATGTTAAGGTCACAGAAAAGTCAGTGTAAAAGAGCATTCTATTTTTCAAAGGCATTAGCAATGACTAAAGTGCTCACCTAAGTGAGCTCTGAAACAGCAGCTCTGGCGTTAATGTCTTCACTACTGTTTGAATTACTATATTTTTACCTCTCTTTTGTAGAGTCCATTCATGATTAATATGCTGTAGTTAGATGGCTATTGTCCTGTGGCAGAGAGCAAACCATTTCTAAGGCTATGTATAGTACAACCTGTCAGAGAGGCAAGCAACCAGGTGTAAGAATTATAAACTGTACTTGTTCTGGAAGTTGTCTTACCTTCCACTTTCTAGGTCAAATCATAACCACAGCCATTTCACTGCACCCATATGAGATTGGTCCATCCAGTTCTTATCTTGCCTCTTCTGATACAAAATATTAAATTTTGAGCATTCAGGGGTTTTGTTCACTTGTATGCTGGTAATTCAGCTATAATATTTCAGGTTTGGTAGCACTGTAGTTCCTGTCTTTAGTAGTACTCTTTGCATTTTGCTTCTTTCCAGACTGATTCTGTATCATGCTAAGAACAACTTTCATGGTGCTTTTTTTCACTAACGATTTTTAAATAAGGACAAAGAGAATCTGAAAAAGAATTCAGAAGGTGGCAGGAGGAGTCAAGTGTTGAATGAAAGGGAGAAGGTCAATATAAACATTCATAAACATCAGAGTTACAAGGAGTTGAGCTCTGCTTTCTTTAGACAATGCTGATGGGGCTTTTGAGGTTGTGTTGAGCATGGACTCATGCTGAACTGGCAGACCTTCACATTCTTAATGAATCACATCAAGTGTGCTGAATTAGTTGAGGGTCATCATGGTTTTACAGGACTATGGGTTGTCAGCTCTTCAAGGAGAGCTTTTACAATGATGGGTGATTCATAGTCATCATGTTTGCTTCCTGCAGTTTTGAGAGTGTTGTAAGGGAGAAGGCAGGCAGCATCTTCAGCAGTACTCTCATTAGTGATGCTAGTGTGATGGAATTTGATATGCTAAAATGTGATCCATGTGTATTATTCTCATGTTTGCGGTAGCCAGTCAGCAATAAATAATTCCTGCCAACTTTATTTAAAAAAAACTCAGTCAGTAATACACCTGCAAGTGGTGACTTCCAGCATCCTAGTTTAGTTCAGGGTTTGGCTTGGAGTGTTAGTGAATGAAAAAAGAGTACCAGAAAATAAGCCCAAAAATCTTCATGGGTTTTCCTAGGACAAAGACAAACAGTGGTGTTTTTAAGAGCAGATTTAAAAGGAAAGTGATTAAAAATGTAAAAGAATATGAACAAGGAAACTGGATCCATGTACAAGCTGCCTCTCTATTCTGCTTAGAGCCCAGCTGTGCTGACAGGCCTTCTGTTCACTCATTTAGATGAGCAGAGAAAGATGCAGAAAGTGTGCAACATTGCCCATTTGAGAAGTAAAATAAATACCATCAGTTTGCAAAAGTTCTCAGATCTGCAGTTCTGCCTTCTGGCAGAATTCGTGTCATTTGGACATCTTGTTAATGATAGTTCTCTGCTCTTATAATTAAAAAAAAAAATCAATTAAATGTTAAAAATGTTCTTTCTGTGCTATTCACATGTATCATTGAGGTTTTGAAGCCATGTGGCTGCTGTGCTACCACTACTCCTTTTGACCAGGGAAAAGCTTATGTGGATATTTCGGGTGCCATGACCAAATAGTTCTTCATGTGTGCATGTGTGTCTTTCGCTTCCTTTTAATATTGACATGAATATTGGATTTTCACTTTAAATAAACCTGTGTGTCACTGTTTCTCTTTTCTTCTGGAACTCTGTGAGGCCAGTGCTAAAATCTGTAGGCCCTCCTTCTCTGTCTAATCTGCCTCATTAAAGCTGATGGGAGAGTGCCGGTCTGCCTCTTGGGGTCATAACCCTCTCAGAGGGAAGCAGAGGAGCAGTGCTGATTTCACAGTGCAGTTGGTTCATCTGGTGGCAAACATGGGCCCTAAGCTCTGTTTAGAGTCTGAATGGCTCCCTTTCAGAGCTGTCTGATTAAGTACAGTGTCACCGCTTCTGTGACTAGAGGGCAAGAACCTTGTACCAGTCAGTAAACTCTTGACTTGCTCTACGGTTACGGAAAGTATTGCTCCAATTAAGCAGTTGTACCAACCCCTATGTCCCCTAATTAATTTCCTTTCTATTAATTTCTGAGCATTCTCCACCACTGCTGTACTTCAAGTTCTGTCCTTTTCAAAAATTTTTAATATTTATGTTAGTTGAAAGAACTTGCTTCAGGCTGAAATTTAACCTGAACAGTCATTGAAGATAGCTAGAAATAGATTTATTTTTTTCTACAGGAGAAATATGTTCCAAGTACAGATTTATAAATTGGTAAATTAATAACTTGGTGTTGCTGTGGGATTTTGAGGTGTGGGGGGGTTATTCTGTTTAATGCCACCTGAATGAGTAATATGAGATGCGAATTGGCACATGGATGTCTTCTTCGGCGAAAACATTAGTTATTAGTCATTGGTCTATTTAATACATTAATGGATCAGTTAAAATTTTAAGTTCCCTAAAATATCAAGCTAAAACAAGTGGGAAAACTGAATAGTCCCTGGTTGTACATGGGAATTGTACTTACATCTCATTTCAGATACGTGATGGACCTCATTAGGCTTTGTTAAGGTTGTGTAGGCACATATCTGTGTAAGTCACCTGTGAAAAGGGGTTGTTCAGCCAACATGAGCACATGGAGCCCAGAGGCCTTAGTTTTGGATAATGCCAGTGGGAGCTGAGGATGACCAGTGTCTCTTAAGAGGCCTGAGCAAAACAGACTCCATGTCCTGAAGGCCATTTGTTTGCGTGGACATCAGCAGAATTTTCAAGCACAGGCACTTAGCAACATCTCTTGTTTGTTTTAATCAAGTATAAGGCTTTGAATATATGCCAAAATTTTCCTTCATCTCTTCTCATCCTAAAAGAGTCCAGCACTTTGGAAAAACCTCTCTGGTTAATTTTCCTGGATTTTTCCTGTCTTGTTTACTTCCTCCTGTTCTCTTGTGGTACTTGTTAGAGCTATAGCTGACACTTGGCATTGTTTTTTCTACTTCAGGGAGAGAGAATGGGTCATGAGTTTGCCAGATTTTTAATTAATGGTTTGACAACCTTGAAGATTGTTTCCTAGATCATTTACTTCCCCTCTCCTTGTGAAGGAAGGACTGTTCTCTTTCAATAGTTTAACCAAAGGATTCTGTGCGTTTGAGTTTTGAGTAAGTGTTCAAGTATTCAAGACTAGTGGAGAAGACCTTTGTTCTAATGCTTAGCCCTGTCACAAAAGCACTTAACGCGTTATTTGTCTTTTCTAGGTACAGGCAGTGGATCCCTCTCCCACGCTGTCATCAGGACAGTGGCTCCTACAGGGCACTTGTACACTGTGGAGTTCCACCAACAGAGAGCAGAGAAGGCCAGGGAGGAGTTTCGGGAGCATGGGGTGGAGCACCTGGTCACCGTGACCAACCAGGATGTCTGCAAAAGTGGATTTGGCGTCTCAAACATTGCAGATGCCGTATTCCTAGATATTCCATCTCCATGGGAAGCCATAGGACATGCAAAGTCAGCATTAAAAGCTGAAGGTAACTGCACTCTTTCTGTTCAGGAGGTACTGTGCATGGATACATCTTTGTCTTGAACCATACGGTAGATCTGCTCACTTCCATTGTGTGATCAGTGTTCTCAAATGTCAGTTTCTAGGCCTTTTTATGGCTGAAAAACCTTCAAAAGAGGTCTTCAATTTGCAGTGAAACATGTGAAAGGAGAAGAATAACTTTTTCCTACAGGCCTGTTCTAACTACTGCAATTAGCATGGGCAGTTTATGAAAAGCCCTTTGAACCTTTGTCAAGTGCACTTTGCTAGATCCGAGTTGTGTGGGAAGCAGCAGTAACAATAAATTGTGAAAGCAAATTTCTTTGGCAATTCAGTGGAAAGGTGTTTGTATAAAAGGTGTGACACTCTTCACATCAATCATTGCAGATTTGGACCTATTTAATAGAGCACCTCCTCGGTAATGGTAAAGAAAATGTGCTTAAATAGGCTCACCAATTTCTGCCTTAAATCTCTACTGTTGGAAATGAGAAATTTGACATTGTTTGCAGTGGGAGTGGAACATAAGAGGTTGTTCTAGTTTATGCTAGTTATTCTGGGATTGTGACAGCAAGTGAGAACTACTGTTGAGGTCTTGGATGGATTTTGTCAGTTATCATTCTTTTATCCTGGAATAAGTTTTCCTCTAATTGATGTTACTCTAGTGTAACTATATCAGTGTGGACCTGAATTAACTTGTGCAAGATCACTTCCATCCACAAAAGTGACTTTTCTAAACAAGACAGCATGGAATGCTGAACAGTGTCCACACTAGGACATGAGTTTTGTAAAACTCAATTATGTGCCAAGGCCCAGTTCTGTGTTAAAATAGGTAACCACAGGTCTGACTTTAAATTAATTCCTATGTCTTCTTGAAATCAAGGGATTTAAGGTTGTTCTTAAAGGTTACCGAATGTGCGTTACCTTGCTCCGTCAGGACCAACCCAGCTTTTAAGTTCCCTCAACTGCTACTGAAGTTTTTCTAGAAAGCTTTCTGATACCAACGTAACACATGCTTTCTTTAGAAAGTGAATAAATAATGAGACTCTGCACCTGCAAGGGTTACAGCCCAATTAGTCGCTGCTCTCCAGTGTGTCCTGGGAGAAGAAAATTGCACTGCACTGTATGATGCCCTTCCCATGCTCAAATTATCTAATCTAGTGAGCACGACACTCAGCTGACTTCCCAGCTTAGAAGGCGCTGCATTGCGCAGTCTGATTTGAATTATTTAAGTGGTGCATGTTTAGAATACTAAGCAGAGCTGCTTGAACAGTTGCAAGTTTTGAATCCTTGTCACACTCCAACATTTTAAATCCTGTAAAAGGTATTACAGTCCCAAACTGACCATACCATCCAACGTACTGTTCTGTGCTATGCTTCAAGGTTACAAGTGCTTTTAAATCATGTATTTTTGTGTTTATGAAGTGGAGTCACGCACTTTATGTACCGGTCAAAGGCAAGGTTGCTAATCCTGGCTGCAGTCTTCGCTGCAAAGTGCAACCAGTGTCTGAGATCTGGTGTTGGTCTAAGGCTCATCTTTTGTGTTTCACAGTAGCTGAGCCAGCAGCATAGTTTTTTATTTTGCATATAAACAAAAGTTGGTTTTCATATACAATTCAGTTGACTGCAGTAGTAATAGGTACAAACCTAGGCATATTTCTGTGTTCTTCCAAATCATGCGTGTAGTTCTGTTGTGGTTTTACTGCTGTCAAATCTAAGATATGAGAGGGTATCTGCAACTGCTGCCCTTTCCTTACTGCAAGCAGATAATTTTATAGTGCTCCTTTGTTTTGTTTTCAAACAGTTAAAGCTCTTTTGCAGCAAGAACAGTCTGTGCACATGCTGCTGTTGTTCACTACCATGCTATGGGTCAGTGCAGTGATAAAACATCACTGGAGAAAATGAGTTGTTCCACCCTTTTCCCTCCACACCTTCTCTCACATCTGGACAGGGTCACATTTGAGCCATTCACGCTGTGGGTTTCATTGTGATGTGCTGCACAAATATCACAGCTGTACTGCCACAGAGTGGTAATTTGTTCCCTAAAATCTTAAGGTACCTTGAATGAAACCAGAGCTAGGTGAATTCAATGTAGAGCATCAGCTAGCCTCCTCTAAAACCACAGAATGCTTTATGGAGTATTCAGCAGGGACAGTATCTAAGAGTTCTTAACCTTAACAAAAATCAAATCAATGTTTTCTCTCCTACTTAAGCTCAAGATCCAGTTGTAGCTGCTAGTAGTCTGACCATTAATGATCCTCCTTACAGAGTACACTTACTACTCATGTTATGCTTTGCACTATGCTGTAAATACACTACTTACAGTAGCTTGGCCTCCTGCTTAAAGCACTGCTGATTTGTGGAGAACTAAACGAATAAAATGGCATAGTTGGTTTGTGACTGGAAGATTCTGGTGATACATGCTGCCAAAGTTCAGGCTTGCATCTCAGCTGCATCCTTCTCTGATGGTTTCACCAGTCTCATTTTTAGCAGAAATGCTGCTGTAATATCTTCCAGGCACTGCTGCACTGCAGAACTTGCTTTCATTTTCAGACCTGCGCTGTTTGTCTTTTGCAGCATCTGCTGATTAATGCTTTTCTATAGTCATAGCTCCTGTTCCCAATATCTGGCCTTGGTGGTTTTTGCAAAGTTACCATTAACCCCTTCAGGCTAAATTTTAGAAGATCAAGAAAAGGAAAAAACTTGTGAGGTAACAAAAATATCCTCAGTATTCCATGGTTCTTAAATGCCCTGAAACTTTTGACTCACAGTCATCTCACAGCTGAATACTCTAGTGCTTTGAATATAATTCTGCACCCACCTACTCTGCTCTCATAAATACTGTTTCTTCCAAGGCTGCGGAAGATGAAGCAGAAACCCATTTGTACAATAATTTTCATACATATTTTAAAATTTTGGACGAGGAGATGGAATAGTACAGCCATATATTAGGTTGGATTAGCCTCTTGCATTATAAATTGGTCTTTGGTGGTGTTTAAATTAACAGTCTGAGTCATAAAATTATTTAAAACACTCATCTTTTATTTCCTTTCTTTTGAAGATTTGACTTATAAATTCAGACTTGCCAGTCCCTCTTGAGGGTTATAAATCTCCTAAGTTATGAGTTTGTCAAACTCAAAGGATCCTTGAGATACCACCTGAATCAGGTGACATGGCACTGTCAGACCTCCCCCAAAACTCTTTAGGGAAACTTCCCTCTGAACTTTTCCCTGTTTGGGCCTCTGCATTTCCTGCCATCAGAGGACCCCTTCAGATTTTTTGTAGCAGGAGTTGGTTTTCATTTCCAGAGTCTTTATATTTATTTTGTATGTATACAATGGACTTAAAACAGTTCTTGTTTTCATGTTTTCCCCTTAGCATAGCCATTGATTGTTGTCCTAACCTGCCAAGTTTGGTTATTACAGATGCCGTATAAGAGAATAAATAGTATTTCATCCTCCCAGTAGCCTGCGGTGCAGGTAAGGCACTTCCTGGTTTAGCTAGTTTCAATTTTCATTTGGGCTTGCCTCCCTCCTCCCCTGGGCTTTCAGGGAATACCATATCCATGTAGAAAGTCTCATTAGCTATTTTTCTTGAGTGCCAGAAATTATTCATGGTCCTGTTTCGAAACGACCCAGATGTGGTTTTGAGGAGTGGCTGAAATCCCTGGCCACAAATCTCACCCATGTGGTATCTGGGCAGGGAGTACTCCAGGTTGAAACACACTGGGAAGAGGGCAGTGAAATTGAGGCTGATGTTGTTTGGGCTCAGGCTACCTCAAGAATGCACAGGGAATGTGTTAGAGCAGGAAGTGGAGCCTGGCAGTCTAGCATGCTGTCGTCCTCCCCCCATGCAGGAGGTACTCAAGTTGGTGCTGATGTTTTTCATGTGCACAGGAGATTGTTTTGGAATAAATGGATGAAGCAATAAGTGCTTGCTAAAATGTCGGCAAGTGTGATAGCTGCTTTGATGTGAAGGAGAGTTAACTCAAGGTGAGGTTAAATATCCACAAACTAACTTGACCTTGAAGCAGATCCTTGCTACATTGAGTGTAGTGCAAAGCTACCTCACTAGGATCTAGAACTGGGCACTAACCCACAAAGCAGCTTCATCTGGTTCTCAAGCACTGGCTGTGCACTGAGACAGCCCCAGGTGGTGTATCTCACTGAAAGACATTAACCTAACTCAGGTCTGTCAGAGATTGGTAAGTTAGATGTACAGCATGGGCCTGGCATGTAGGAAAAGTGTCTCTCTGATGTGTCAAGAGACAAGCAGAATAATAATCTCATAATCCATGCTGTAGAATGCTGGCCATTGACCTTTACACAGTTTCTAGGAAGTAGTTTGGGATGAAACGTTTCTTAAAGGAAGTTGTGATGTTTTCTTCCTCAGTTTGGAGCCAGCTTAGTTTTTAACTTCTTATTGATGCTTTTGCCAGCATGTAATAGTGAGCAGGAATAAATTCCTTTTGAAGGATGCATCTACAAAAGTAGAGGTTAAGGTCACATTTGCAGAAAATTACATGAAGCTCCTATTAATGAGCTGGCATGTGATTTGGAGAAGATTTTGTTTTCTGAATCAAGAAACATCCTTTAATGTCTTCTAACAGCCAGATCCTCTAATTTCACTTGTCAGGGAAGCTACATCAAATCGCCCACAAGCACACTCACTTAAAGGACGTTCTGTCCCCTTTTACAGAGGCAATATTTTTAGTGTCCTACTAGCACAGAGTAAATGCCACGGTGCTGCTACTCAGTGACTCTCCTGCCTCGCCCCTACAAAATGACAATGCCTCTGTGATTTTTTTTCTTCCTTGAGATCTTTGTGATGTAATCTCCCAATTACGACAATGCACTCAAGTGTCAAAATGCAAAGCTGTGTTCACAGGATCACAGGATGTTAGGGGTTGGAAGAGAGCTCCAGAGATCATTGACTCAAAGCCCTCTGCCAGAGCAGGACCATATAATCTAGCCCAGGTTGCACAGGAATGCATCCAGATGGGTCTTGAAAGTCTCCAGAGAGGGAGACTCCATAACCTCTCTGAGGAGCCTATTCCAGTGCTCCCTGGCCTTTACAGTAAAGAAATTCTTCCTCGTGTTAACTTCCCATGCTGGAGTTTGTGTCCATTGCTCTTTG
>VWYK01124362.1:0-16069 GCA_013399775.1 Semnornis frantzii
GGCTGCAGGCTCACTAAGGTACAGTGCCGAGTTGTACACCCTGCAAGAGCTCTACCTAATGCTGCAAGCTCACTAAGGTACACTGCCGAGCTTATGCACTCCGCAAGAACTCTGCCTAGGGCTGCAGGCTCACTAAGGTACACTGCTGAGCTTATACACCCTGCAAGAGCTCTGCCTACACTGCAACATGACAGTCGACAGAAACTTGAGGAGCAGTTCTGTAAGAGTACAGATCCAAAACCCATGAACTAACTCTTTTGAGGCTGTTCTGAGGGCAGAGCCCTGCCCAACACATCACTCACCAGTGTCAGAATCACTACATGTGTTTCCAGATGACTCTGTGTCAAAGGTGTGAAGTTCTAAAGTCTAAGTTGTGACAGAGAAAGTCATATTGTCCTCAGTTTTGTCACCCTGGAAGATAGCAATTGCTTTCAGTCAGCCACCGGTAGGTGAGCCACCACCTCAGACAGGCATGGTGATGTTTGATAAAGTCTGTCAGCAGGAGCCAAGAGCTATACAGTCTTAGCATCCTAATGGTCTCTGAAGTGCCACAGATGGCTCTGCACCTCTACTCCTGCTGCCAGGACTCGAATGCAGATGTGAAGTACCTCCATGGCACCCAAGCCCTGCAGGTCCCTGTTCTCCCACTGCTGGGAAAAGTTTCCTCTTGCTGTAGAAGGGCCTTGTAATGATTTTTTTTTTTTCTCTTTTCTAACATTCATGTACATTTTGTGCTTTCGACTTCCTCAGCAATGCAGCAGCTCACTTGCCATTTTCACAGTGTGCTTTGCCTGTGAACTTCATCTTCTCATTAGATGTCAAGAGCTGCAAAGGCCCTTGGAAAGCTCTTGGCTCACATGTGCTGCCCCAGACCACACCTTCTCCTTGAGGAATTCCTAGGCTTTCAACTCAAGTCTGTGATCTCTGTAAGCCCTCATCTGTGATGTCTGAATGTTTGTAATACTTATCATCGTTCGGGATTTAGCAGCATCCAAGTGCACGGGGCTGCTCGCTGCTCACCAGCAGAAATGTGCTCAGATTCCTCCAGCAAATCTTCCTCACCTTCCCAAGCAATCCCTTGCATACCAGCAGGTTGTTGAGGGTGGCTGGGGGCAGCAAATTACAGCCCCTCCAGCTGTCGTCAGAAAACTTTCCCCTGTTTTTTGTTAATTTCACTCTGTGCCTTTCACGTGGATGTCTCATAGTCCTGCCCCCCATGGTGCTTGGACAGTGTCCCAGCTCAGCCCCTAATGAGGACTTTGGCTTCTCTTGATTGTAAGCCTCATCCCTGCATGGTGGATGCTGCTGTGGCCAGGTGCTGAGCACGACCTTCACTCAGTGCCAGTGTCCTGCTGTGTCAGCCACCTCTGCTAGGTCCAAAAATGCTGCATGGCTGTGGATCCCGAAGGAGTTTGTGTATGGGAGCAGAAAGGCATCGCTCTTAAACATACTCTGGGCGGGAGAAAGGTTTGAGTCTTTAAATTGTTCCTGGACTACTCAGTGCTTTGTAAGCTTTGGCACGTGAAAAGGGAGAGCCTGGGAGTTCCAGTGAAAGAAAAAAACCCACAGTATATAAATAAGATTTAAAACTATAATGGAGCTGTAAGTACAATAATTGCAGAACTACCTGCTGGTAAATTTTTATCACACAGTAATACATATGGCACCAGCAAGGAGAGTCTCTGATTTCTCTGTTTAAGCATGGAAAGCACCACACGTTTCTGAAAGCAACCATTCCTGTTCTCTTCTGCTGCTCAGAACATGTTTGAAAAACACATTAGGTTGTGGGGCAGTGTCCAACAAAGTTGGATCGGTCTGGTTTATGACTGACAGGAAAAGGCCAAGCAATTATCCAAACTTCTGATGGGACAATTTTGTTCAGATGTATTTTTGGGGTCAGGAGGCAAGGATTTCATCAGAGAGAGTTCTTCAGCTTATGAAACATACAATGTGTCCAAAACAAGGCCTGAAGCTGATTAGATATAAGTGTTCAAAAGGAAATGATTTAGATGACAGCCTTGGATATATCATCCTCTGACCCAGCAAGGCTGAGATAACTAACTTGTGGAACAGCACTTGTGCACCCAGCTAGGAGATTTACACACACATACACACCCCCTTCTAATTCATTGTAATGCTTTGCAGGGAATTAGGACATAAATCTTCATGAACCAGGTGAAAATGTAGCAGCAGTTCCTCATGGTTGTGGTTTAAGCCCAGCTGGCAGCTGAGCACCATGTGGCTGCTTGCTCTCTCTCCCTTCTCCCTTCTGGTGGGATGGGGAGGAGAATCAAGGCAAAAAGGCAAAAACTTTGCTGGGCTAAGTTAAACACAGAGACAGAAGAAACAACAGGGGTAGTACTACAGAGATGGCACACAAACCCAGTGATGCACAGCAGAACTGCTTCCCACCTGCAACCTGCCACCTGGCCCACTCCCCCTCCTGCTGCACTGCCTCTGTGGTCAGGTCCCCACCCCTCTTCTGTACTTGATGTGAGGTCAGGGTCACAGAATGTCAGGGGTTGCAAAGGACCTTGAGAGCTCATCCAGTTATCCAGAGCGGGATCACCTAGGGAAGGTCACACAGGAACACATCCAAGTGGGTTTTGAAAGTCTCCAGAGGAGACTCTACAAGCTCTCTGGGCAGCCTCCTCCAGGGCTCCAGCACCTTCACCATACAAACTGCATCCTCATGCTGAGGTAGAACCTCCTGTGCTCCAGCTCGTACCTCTTGTTCCTTGTCCTATCACTGGGCAGTAACAAAAAGACACCAACACCTTCATCCTGGCACCCACCTCTCAGATATTTGTAGACATTGATCAGGTCCTCTCTCAGCTTTCTCTTCTCCAGACTGAACAGCCCCAGGGCTCTCAGTCTTTCTTCAGAGCAGGCACATTCAAGTCCCCTAGTCATCCTCATAGCCTCTAGTGGACTCTTCAGCAGATCCTTGTCTCTCTTGATCTAGGGAGCACAAAACCAGGCAGAGTATCCCAGGTGTGGTCTCAGCAGGGCAGAGTAGAGAGGGTACCAAATATGTCATTAGCTAGCCTGGTTCTGCTGCCCTGGCCACCACCCCTCCTAACTTCTTTTGAAAATTTACCCTGTCCTAGCCAAGGCCAGGATGCTCAACTGGTGTCAGCTGGCACAGCTCACCAGCTGTGGGGGCTTACATCAGCACAGAGCTGAGGCTGTGTGTTCTAGATGGGCTGAAAGGCTGTGCTTGGGTGCTGTTTGTAGGTGCTTTGAGAGAGATGGTTTGGGCATTTCTACTCCATTCCTAAGTCACCACAGCAGACAAATAACAGATCTGAGGCTTTTAGTGGAGATCCTGTAAAACAATACCGGTTTGATTGTGCTCAGCATCCAGGTAGCCTGTGCTGTCCTGGCTGCCCAGATGCTATCAGGATCTTTCCCTCCAATGCAGCACATGTTCACAGCTTTGTCAGAGCCACTGGGCCTATGTGACCTCCTCAGAAGCAGCTGCCAAAGTCAAAGGAGATAGCTCTCTTGCCACATGGGTCTTTTACACAACGAGCATGCTTGGGGACATCTTTAGTTTGCACCAGCAGGCAGCAAGGGGACAGGATTTTTGTCCAGTCCTTCTTTATTGCCTGAGAGCCATACAGTCCAAGTGCCTTCACAGGGAAAGGTCACACAGAAGGTACTTTAAAAAATGAGATTTTCTGCATTTTCTCCTCTCCTTTCTGTTCCTTTTTTATTTGCATTCACAGCAGACAACACAGCCCTTTTGCAAACTGTTTTATCCTTGGTGTGTTTAAAGCTTTCTATGCCTCCTGCATTTTTGTCTTCAGAGTCTGGCATACCTGCAGAGTTTGCTGTGAAAGCTGGAGAATGGGGATTTACAGATCCCAGCAGGTTCATTTTTGCAAGGATTTGTGTTTTTTGGTTGGTTTTTTGTTTTTTGGTTTTTTTTCATACAGGTGAGGTCCCTTTTCTCACACCTTATTAGAGGGCTTTGCAAAGGTCCCTCATGTGTTTAGCAAGAGAGGCATGCTGTCTCCAGAAGATTTATTATGAGCCACAAGTTAATCAAGGAACCCAGAAAGATTTGTTTTGTGCAGCATCATCACCTGAGAGGCTCAGCACCAGTAAATCTTGCTGGCATACTGCAAAGGGCGACCCCAAATTTTGGGAGACCTCCTCAAACACAAACCAAAGGCACACACTGCTTTATGTCTCCTTCCAAGCCAAAAGCAAAGAAATATGTTTGGGAAATAAGCCCTTTAGATGGTGATTTAATGTGGGGCAGATGTGCCCAACAGCTATGACATCACCTTAAAGCAGGTCTTTTCTCCTTCTCCACTCCCCAGCGTTACAGGAAAGATACAGAATGCAAAGGGATTTATCAGGTGTCTTATCATAAATGTGCTCTGTGTTCTGAAGTGTGTCTGTGAGCTGGTTCTCTTAGGTAAAAACAGCTGTTAGCTCTGAATCAGGGCAAATAAACAGGGCAGGGGGCAAAAAAAGATCATGAAGGGGAAAGAAAGAATTTCCAGCAATCATGGATGCTGTGGGAAAGAAGAATAAAATCAAAGACCCATCTCATTTGTCTTTAAGCATGTGATTTCTTTCACTGACAGCACCATAGGGGAATTTGCTTCCCTCTCTGAAAGTGAATTCATCTCTGGATTTAGCAGCAAGAAGTGCTGCTTGGAGTAAACCTGGAGGGATCATCTTCAGCTGCCAAATCAGGCAGCCAGCACAGATGTAAAGCAATGCTGCCTGTGGTGGTGCTTTGAACTCTCTGAATGCCCTTCCTTGAAACCTACCCCCCTGCTTCATGTTGATAAAGATGTGAAGGGCAGCATCAGGAGGATGGAGCCAGGCTCTGCTCAGTGATGTCCAATGGTAGGGCAATGATGAGAACCTCTCCTCTGAGGGCAGGATGAGAGAGTTGAGGCTGCTCAGTCTGGAGAGGAGGAGGTTCTGAGGAGACCTTATTATGGCCTGCCAGTATCTGAAGGGGGCTACAAGAAAGCTGGAGAGGGACTGTTTAGAGTGTCAGGTAGTGATATGAGTTGGGGGAATGGAGCAAAACTAGAAGGGGGTAGACCCTGGCACAGGTTGCCCAGGAAGGTGGTGGAAGTCTCATCCCTGGAAGTTTTTAAGGCCAGGCTGGATGTGGCTCTGAGCAACTTGATCTAGTGTGAGGTGTCCCTGCCCATGGCAGAGGGGTTGGAGATGGATGGTCCTTGAGGTCCCTTCCAGCCTTGACAATTCTGTGATTCTGTGATTATCAGATCCAGCCATGGATCTCATAAAGAGCATCACTCCCATAAACCAAGAGATGTCATCCAGCAACCCTGGATGTTTTTAACGCCAGGGTGGATGAGGCTCCGGACAGCCTGCTCTAGTGTAAGGTGTCCCTGCCCATGGCAGGGGGGTTGGAGCTGGATGATCCTTGAGGTCCTTTCCAGCCCTGACAGTTGTGTAATTCTATGACAAGAGGCACTGGGTGCAAGATGGAGCAGGGGAGGTTCCATGGGAACAGAAAGGAAAAGTTTTCCACTGCCAAGGTACTGGAGCCTTGGAGCAGGCTGCCTAGAGAGGTTATAGAGTCTCCTTCTCTGGAGCCATGAAAACCCACCTGGATGGGTTTCTGTTTAAAATCTAACTGCAAGCCTCATTCTCTTTACTCTTTAAAAACATCTGCAGCCAGCAATGTTCTCAGTGAGTGAGTGCCAGGAGCAAAAGAGTTGGTGAAGGGTGAGAGGCAGCAGTCTCAGCCTTTCACACTTGGTGCTGCTACATCCCACTTGGGGCTGTGTGAGTCATTGCCAAGACAGAGACAGCTTCAGGCCAGCATAGACTTCTTGGAGTGTGGAGAGCTGCACTGACCATTCTGAGGGAAGTAGGGAGGCAGGATTTATCCAAGCATGACAGAAATGTGTGTATCTGGGGAAAAAAAAAAAACAAAACCACACAACAAAACCAACTAAAATCAGGACAAAATTGATTTTTATTGCAGCCATTTATGTCTTGGCTTTGTGAAAAGTGTTTCAAACCATTGCCTTTCTTTAGGCAGGTCAGTGGGCCAAATCCAGTGATAAATACAAAACTCTGAGATCATGATTCCTTTCTTGGATTTTAACTGATGAAAAGCTCCCTTCTGTTTGGCTGGGCTGTGCTCCAAAGCCCATTGACCACCCTGCTTAAGCAAAATGCTGAACTAGGGTATTCTTGAAAACCTAAAGCATCACTGATAGAAAACAGATAAAAGTTCACTCTGTCTCTATCTTTAATCCTCTGTGCCCTTGCCAACATCATCCTCGAGGCTTCAGAAAATCTTCTTGTGGTTGAAGGATGTAGCAGTTGGGGCACTTGGTGCCAGCGGAGGGGTTTGTGCCAGGATGTCACTCACTGAAGGCAGGGGAAGCCCCGTGGGCAGGGGTAGTGCCACTGAGCAGTAGCTAGGACACGCATCTCTGTGCTTTTTGAAGGTGTTCACCAAAATCTGGGTTGAGAGAGTTGTCTTCACCAGTGTTAGAAGCACTGACAGTGGTTTTACTTCTGCAGGTTTTCATTTGGGGCACGAGTTCATTCAATTTTCTAATCAGTTGCAGTGGTCCTGTGTGTTCAAGCTGGAATATTTGGATGTTAAACTCCACCTTACTTCTGATTTTGAGTGAAGATGAGCATTTCAGGACAAAAAAAAAAAAAAAAAAAGAGAGCCAAACCCCTTAAAGCTATCCAAGTCCACTGCAGTAGGTGAATTTTGCTTCCCAAGCATATTATGGCAAATTTCCCCAACTTTCCTGCAGCTGCACTGGCAAGGAGCCAGCAGGCTACAGCCAGTATCAAATTGAATATAAAGGTGCAACATGCATAGCCCAGAGCTACCAGCACAAGAGGCTCTGCCCCAGATCCACAGCTGCAGAAGGCACCCAGTGCACACCCAGACCTGGGCAACCACAGTATGTATTGAAAATTAGAATCACAGAATCACAGAATGTCAGGGGCTGGAAGGGACTTCCAAAGCTTATCCAGTCCAACTAGAGAAGGATCACCCAGAGCAGATTACACAGGAACACATTCAGGTGGGGTTTGAGTATCTCCACAGAGGGAGACTCCACAACCCCCCTGGGCAGCCTGTTCCAGGTTCTGTCACCCTCACAGGAAAAAAAATCCTCCTCATGTTTAAATGAAACTTCCTATGCCTCAGCTTCCACCCGTTGCCCCTTGTGCTGTCAGTGGGCATCACCCAGCAGAGCCTGGCTCCAGCCTCTTGGCACTCACCCTGCACATCTTTATAACCATTGCTGAGGTCACCTCTCAGTCTCCTCCTCTCCCAGCAGCACAGCCCCAGCTCCCTCAGGCTCTCCTCCTAACAGAGCTGTTCCATTCCCTTCAGCATCTTTGTGGCTCTGTGCTGGACTCTCTCCAGCAGTTTTAAGTCTCTCTTGAACTGGGGGGCCCTGAACTGGACACAATACTCCATATGTGGCCTCACCAGAGCAGAGTAGAGGGGCAGGAGAACCTCTCTTGACCTACTCACCACAGCCCTTCTAACCCACCCCAGAATGGCATTGCCCCTCCTGGCCACCAGAGCACATTGCTGGCTCATGATCACCCTCCCATTATCTAGGACCGCCAAATCCTTTTCCCCCTCACTGCCTTCCAACAGCTCAGTCCCCATCCCATACTGATCCCTGGGGTTGTTCTTTCCCAGGTGCCAGACTCTCCCCTTACCCTTGTTGAATTTCATTCCATTTCTCCCTGCCCACCCCTCCAGCCTGTCCAAGTATTTCTGACTTTATTTGGCTCTTCCACTGTCACTAAGTCCTGTTGCTTCTGGAGCCTGAATGGCACAGCAAGCCCCCTGTGCTCTCCCAGCAAGACAACTTGCCAGCCTCTGGGGGATTCTGCACTGAAGGAAATTTGGCCACAGTTTTTTCCCCTACGGTAGTTGCCTTTCTTGGCCTGGTTGAAACAAAGTTCTGCCTGCCGGTGAGGGCTGTGTGGGAATGTTGACCTTGTCTTGGATCAAGAGGAACTCATTTTGCCTTGAGATGACAAGAGTCAGCCAGCCATCCCTCAGCCTTTCCAGGGCTCTGTGTATGCTGTTCCCACTGCTGGGCTCTGGCTTGGAGGAGGCTATGGATGAACCCAGGAGTGGATACAGGATGAGAGAAGGAGCTTGGGACAGGCTGCTGCCTTGGTGCCCTCCTCCCCTGCTTACCTTGGCTGTTTGGTAACAGCATTACAGATTATGATCATTGCAAACTCCAGCATCTATCAGTAAGAGACTCTGCAGCTTTTTAGGTTTAAAACAGCAATTGCCAGAAACTTCCCTAACCCAAACTGGTGGCTGAGCAGGAGTCCTCCTGCTCCCAGCCTGGCACAGCATGGCCAAGACAAATCTGATTCAGAAGAGCAAGGAAGTTTCCTTTCTCTTGGTGGTGGGAAGGGAACAGTAATACCTACCTTGGCTAGAATCATAGATATCATAGAATGTCAGAGGATGGAAGGGACCTCAAAAGATCGTCTGGTCCAGCCCCAAAATGGGGCACCTGAACCTGTCCCCAATGATGTTCTTATAAGGCCAGCTAAGGGAATGCAGGCCAGATGAAATCGTTAGTCAAGGGGTGCATAAGTGGTTGAAAAACCTGCTGAACTTCTCCCAGCTGGCCATCAAACTGCAAATCCATTTTGAATGGGGTCACCCAGGGTCTGTCCAGGGCCTGTTTCTGCTTGATATTTTCGTTGGTAACCCAGATAATGTAATAAAGTGTGCTTATAAAATTGGTCCATCACACTAAGCCAGGAGGATTGTGAGCATATTGGGGCCCGGGATTAAAATAGCTATGAGAAATCAGAGAGGTTTTCCAGAATCAACAAATGGAACCCAGGAGAGGTATGTACAAAGTGCAAGGAGGTTGAAAGGACTTGTGTTGAAAGAGGGGGGCAGCAAGAAGAGACCTGGGAGTAAGCACAGTCTGAGGGACCAGAGACACTCAGAAGTGTACCCACAGGAACAGGAGAAGTCAAAGGCTGTCTGAGAACTTCCTGGTGCTAGGAACTTCTGAGCTCAAGTGCTGCATCCAGCACTGAGCTTCAGCTTTGGAGAAAGACTTAAAAGAAATAGAAAGCCCTAGGAGACCAGCAAGGGTGTGGAGTTTATAACATCTGATCTGTGAGGAGAGGTTGAAAGAGCTTGGGATTGTTTAGTCTGGTGAAGAGAAGATGGATGGGGCTGGAGGGAGCAGGATAACAAAGATTACTGTAAAGAGGATGAAAATCTCTTTCCTTGATGCTCCCTGAGAGTGGAACAAGATGTAATAGGTTTAACTGGGAGCAAGGGAGATTGAGATTAGCTATCACGACAAACTTCCCAACTATAAGATGTGGAACAAGCTAGACTTGTAAGCACAGTCACTGGAGGTATTTAAGAACAGGTTAAATTAATATCTGTCAGAGATGGTCAGCTACACCTTCTCTCACCTCAGCGCTGAGGAGCAAACAGCACAGCCCTGCCTTGCTAGGGTTGTTTTACCTTTTGGTGCAGGAGCTGAGGGAGCTGTGTCAATAGCTCTCGGTCTGCTCTTCGGGAGGCTGAGCAGCTCTGGCAGGAGCAAAATCCAAACATCTACCTGTGACAGGAGTAAAAGGAGTATGTGGTAGCATTAGACACAGCTTCACCTCTTTACTTGTAGACTAAGACATTGCAGAGCTCCACTTGAGTTCAAGTTGTTCTTGAGCTTGCTTAGTGATAGGACAAGGAGCAATGGCTACAAACTGGAACACAGGAGGTTCCACCTCAACACCAGGAGACATTTCATGGTGAGGGTGCTGGAGTCCTGGAGCAGGCTGCCCAGAGAGGTTGTGGAGTCTCCTTCTCTGGAGAGTTTCAAAGCTCACCTGGATGTGTTCCTGTATGAGCTGCCCTGAGTGATGATGCTCTGGCAGGAGGGTTGGACTGGCTGAGCTCTGGATGTCCCTTCCAAGCCCTAACCTTCTGTGATTCTGTGTGATTCCTTGTTCAGTGAGATCCTTTCTTAACACATCTCCTGAGTCACCTGAAACCAGCAAGCGAAGGTCTCCTCTCCAGCCTCCTGCTGTTTAACCAGTTTTGGTACTCAGGGGCAGCTCTCACAGGCACCACCACAGTACTGAGCTTATAAACTGAGTCAAATCTCACCAACACAGCTCCTTAATGAAAATGCTGAAAAAGTAAAAACATCAGGGCTGCAAACAGCAGAAGCAGCCGTAGTGCTCTGTACGTCAGACTGGCTGTACACCAGTGACTCACTGCCTTCCTCTTTCCTTACCTGTTTAGGTGTGGAGCCATGCAAAGTGTGCTTTTCAAAGCAGTTGGCTGAACAAGAGGTGCAATTTGCTCACTGTCACAGCTTCTTCCTCAAGCAGTGAATCAGTGCCTCTTCACCCCAGGCTTACCTGAGCACATACAGATTTGTGTTCTAGGAAACAGGGGAAATTGTCTCTTGCTTCAGAAATAATTGCTGCTTCTAAAGAAGTGCTTGTTATCACCTCCTTGTAGCCAGTGCTTTCAGGTCTAATGGAATAGCTTCTTTTCAGCTCCCTGGAGACATCTACTCTCCATGTGGCGGACTTGCCCCTGCTTCCACAGACTCCTCTGAGGAAGGAGACTCCTGATATGACAAATTAGAGACACTGTCAGGTCTTCAAACACTTCACTAGTTCCTGACTTGTGTAATCGAGCCTAACAAATTCTGCATGACTCTACGTGTTTTAATCCTTCTTGCCTACCTCATGTTGGTCGTTTCACTTTCACTGGCAGCAGGCTTCCCTTAAGGTATTGCTGCGAGGCTGTGGCAGCAGAGAGCCACTTAGGAGCCCAAACTGATCCTGAGCCCACCTAGTGTTTATTGACTCACCAAACCGTCCTCCTCTTCTGCTCCTTGAAGGAGACCCACTACAAGAAGCATGGTCATCCCATCCCAACTGTGATGTGGGGCTGCTGGCACAGGAGCGCTGCCCCTTGCAGCATCCATGCCAGCTGTGATGTGGGGCTGCTGGCACAGGAGCACTGCCCCTTGCAGCATCCATGCCAGCTGTGATGTGAGACTGCTGGCACAGGAGCACTGCCCCTTGCAGCATCCATGCCAGCTGTGATGTGAGACTGCTGGCACAGGAGCACTGCCCCTTGCAGCATCCATGCTAGCTGTGATGTGAGACTGCTGGCACAGGAGCACTGCCCCTTGCAGCATCCATGCTAGCTGTGATGTGAGACTGCTGGCACAGGAGCACTGCCCCTTGCAGCATCCATGTCAGCTTCTTAGCAGTGCAAATCATGCAGGAAAAATGAGGCCATCCCTTGCCCATCACAAAATCACAGAATATCTTTGGCTGGAAGAACGCTTCAGGATCATCCAACCCAACCTCTGACTCAGCACTGCAAGTTCACCACCAAATTGTGTCCCCAAGCCACACTACATTCTGTAGATTCTAAACCTCCTTCTGTGGAGTGGAGATTCCTTGTGCCATCATGTTGAAGTGGGACAGCATGTTTCTTTCCCGTGTGGTTTGGAAGGGAATGACAGAGGATGATTAAGATCTAAAATAATCAGTCCTGTTTTCATGTGTTCTGTGTCTATCTATAGCTGCCCTCTTACTTCCCGCTGTGGCCTGTGGGGTGTGTGTGTGCTCTGACCTTCCACTGTAAAGCACATGCACTAGTCAGATGTATCTCCTCATGCCTCACTCCATCAATTGCCAGTTTGAAATTTTTTCGGAAGTTCTTATAATACCAAGAGACAAAAAATATCTCTGTCAAGTATTTTGCTCCACACAACAACATGCTGGAGCTCCTCTCCTATGGAGATAGGCTGAGGCAGTTGGGGCTGTTCAGTCTGGAGAGGAGAAAGCTCTGAGCAGACCTTATTGTGGCCTTCCAGCATCTGAAGGGAGCTACAAGAAAGCTGGGGAGGGACTTTTTAGGGTGTCAGGTAGTGATAGGACTGGGGGGAATGGATCCAAGGTAGAGGAAGGGAGATTCAGAGTGGATGTTAGGAAGATGTTCTAGAGAGAGGTGCCCCTGCCTATGGCAGGGGTTTGGAACTAAACAATCTTTGAGGTCCCTTCCAACCTAAACCATTCCATTCTATTCCATTCCATTCTATTCTATTCTATTCTATTCTATTCTATTCTATTCTATTCTATTCTATTCTATTCTATTCTATTCTATTCTATTCTATTCTATTCTATTCTATTCTATTCTATTCTATTCTATTCTATTCTATTCCATTCCATGTCTTCACCATGAGAGTGTTGAGATCCTGGAACAGGTTTCGCAGGGAGGTGGTGGAAGCCTCAGCCCTGGAGGTCTTTAAGGCCAGGCTGGATGTGGCTCTGGGCAACCTGATCTAATGTGAAGGAGCTGGATGATCCTTGAGGTCCCTTCCAGCCTCGACAATTCTGTGATTCTCTGATACTGCAATCACACAGCTGATATTTGAAGGACAAGACCTCCACAGGGAATCAGGAGGCAGCAGTGACTGTTGATGCTTCTGGCTTGTGAGATGGGCTATTTTAGTGGCACTCAAAGCACCTGCTCTCCTTCCCTGCTGACAGCACCAGGGAAGTGCCATGCTAGCTGGTGGGAAGGGAGCTGTGTGCATGGGAAGGAACAGCACCAATGCCTCACTGAGCTGCAGAGAAGTGGGCAGTGCTCTACATTTAGCTGCCCCCCTGCAGCATGCTACCAGTCTCAGGTTATGCTGAATGAGCTCTGCTTTTGATTTGACAATCTAATGCTTTAAAATATCCACAGGGTTGTGGGTTTGGGGTTTTTTTTTTTGGTGCGTGTTTTGGTTTGGTTTGGTTTAGTCTTGTTTTTTGTTTTGGTGATTTTTTTTGTTTGTTTTTGTTTTTGTTTTTTTTTTAAATAAGATCTATAGCTAAAACTCCAAGGGTGTAAAGAGAATTGCACCACAGATTGCACCAGGTTGGAAGTGACCCTCAAAGGGCATCTTTTCCAAGCCCCCTTGCAGTCAGCAGGGACACCTCCAGCTAGAGCAGGCTGCCCATGCTATCTTTTCTTTGGTACCTATCAAATCCTTTTTAATTAGAGACAAATTTTGGCAGCTCAGTGCCACATACAAAGTACCCAGAGAAAAAGTACTCTAGGTAGTAGTGAAAACACTGGGAACAAAGTAAAAGCAGAGTAACCCAGGTGAAAAACAGACAAAAAAACCCCCAAACCTCAATGTTTTTCTTAATTCTGTAGCTTGTGAGAAACCAACCTACCTGTCTTTTTATCCTTTAAGGGAGAGATGTGGAAGAAAGATTTTGCCTCTTGCAAAGCCCTGTGCATTGTGGGGATGCATGTAGACTTTGCACACAGAATCACAGAACTTTAGAGGTTGGAAGGCACCTCCAGAGCTNCAGTTTGTGTCCCTTGCTCCTTGGCTTATTGCTGCAGACTGTGGAATAGAGCTTGGTCCCTGTCCACTTGACACTCACCCCTCAGATATCTATAGACACTGATCAGATCCCCTCTCAGCCTTCTCTTCTCCAGACTAAACAGCCCCAGGGCTCTCAGGCTCTCTCCACAGGGGAGATGCTCAAGTCCCCCACTCCCCCCCCTGACTCTATGCTGGACTCTCTCCAGCAGGTTCCTGTCTCTCCTGAACTGGGCAGCCCCAAACTGGGCACAGGATTGCAGGTGTGGTCTCAGCAGGGCAGAGCAGAGGGGAAGGAGAACCTCCTTAGTGGTAGGGAGCAGATAGGGCACCTCCAGTACGTAAGACAGTTCCTGCAGCTATGCAGTATGAAAGGTTTCAGTAATTCATTGCACCATTAAAGACCTAAAGGGCAGCAACGTGTCAAGCTGAGCGTACTGCTTTGTCTCAACTTTTCCTACAACCAGGGTTATAGCAGGACAGTTCAGTGGCATGTTCTCAGACACTGAGCTCCTGCCAACATTTTCTTAATGGGATTAAATTGTGCCTTGTTACTGTACAAAAGCACATTTTAAGTATGCTTGGCCATTTATTTGATGTATGATTCTCCCTGGCTGAATTATTCCCCTGCATTTGTGAATAGTAAAGCCTTTGTTTCATTGCTTGCTGTAATTCTTCTCCTAATTTTTTTATCTAGTTAGAGATGTATTAGTAGGATGGAGAAGCAAAATGGATCATTTAGAATTTTCACACACACACATACATTTCTGTTAACATCTCTGTCAGTCACTGAATATTCATTCAGCACCAGAAGTGCAGCATCTGGACGCATGAAAAAAAATAACAATAATAATTGATAAAGAACTGGATGAAGATGACACTCTGCCTTGCAGGACCAGAAGGTGAAGTTTGCAGATGGCAGCAACCACAGCTGAAACAAGACAGAGTCTAGCTAGGGACAGGAGATGAGAGAGGGACTTCTGCCAAACTGGGCCTCTGGCATCGTTCTGGGATCATCACTGCAAACGACTCATCCCTAGGCCACGATGCTGGTAGTAGCCACAGTGACAGCAGATTAAGCATGCTGCAAATATTTCTGCTTGCTGTAAATTCTAAATTAAATCGTAACCAAGAGGCAGCTTTCCCTTGAAGCTGGCCAGACAAACCTTTCCAGCATGCTCAGGTTTACCAGGTTGTTTTCCCCCCAGCCCAGCTCAGTCAAGAGAGCCGCAGCTCAGGCTGCCATCCTGGCGCAGCACAGGCTAGTTTCCCTCACTGCTGTGGAGCAGGAGCAAGCCCTAGCACCAGCCCTTTGCCCTTGCAGCAGCATAGCAGGATCACACACCCTGCTGCAAAGACTACTTTCAAGGTCTCACATCAAACTGTTTTGTTGGCTGCTGCTTTCAGCCCCTGTACCAAGAGTCTGCAGACAGAGGTGACCTGCTGCAGCACTCCACTGCAAAAGCTCTGTGATGGTACTTTGTGTCCAAGGCATGGACAGCACATGGCTTGGGCAGAAATACGCAGCCTGGTGCAGGAGAGAAGCCCCTGCTATGGGGGAGGTGTAATCATGCAAGTGCTGCCTGCTGCAGAGGTGAGGATGAAATCAGGAAGCTGTAACGAGATATGTTCTATGTAGATGTCATTTCCAGGCAGCTGACAGCCATGCAGGACCACAGCCAAAGGCTTTGTTTGGAGGTCTCTGTGTACCCACAGAGGGTGGCTCAGAAGACAGCAGCAGCATGCTGCAGGCCTGCAATAGCTGCAGTCTAGCAATAGCTGCAGTCTAGATCACTGCAGGCACTGCAGGCCTTACTGCAGAGTTCTGAACCATCATAAAGCCTGTTCTACAATAATTCTGGAGAGCTCAGCACTCACTATGAACATAGCATGACCAAGACTCTACAACACTTGGTTCCTGCCATTGTTCAGCAGCTGAAGTCCTTCATTTGCTTAAACACTGATTTATTGAAAGCTTGATTCTGACCTTATTTCACAGCTGTATAATTCCCCTGCTGTCGGGGATAAGTGCAAGGCATAAGTGTGGAAAATTTAGGAAGGTTACCAAAAGGTGTGTGGATAGGACACTGATATATTTGATTTTGATGCTGATTCTATTTCTTGCAGTCTGGTAGAAACCATGATCAGTATATCATAGAATCATAGAATTACAGAATGGTAAGGTTGGAAGGGACCTCAAGGATCATCTAGTTCCAACCCCCTGCCATAGGCAGGGACACCTCCCACTAGTACAGATCACTCAAGGCTTTGTCCAGCCTGGCCTTGAACACCTCCAGGAAGGGAGCAGCCACAACCTCCATGGGCAACCTGTGCCAGTGTCTCACCACCCTCTCTGTAAAGAACTTCCTAACATCCAGTTTCAATCTCCCCTCTGCCACTTTAAACCCATTGCCCCATGTCTTGTCATTACAAGACCTTGTCAATAGTCCCTCCACAGCCTTCCTGTAGGCCCCCTTCAGATACTGGAAGGCTACTCCAAGGCATCCTGGAAGCCTTCTCTTCTCCAGGCTGAAGAGCCCCAACACTCTCACCCTGTCCTCATAGCAGAGCTGCTCCAACGCTCTGATCATCTTCGTGGCCTCCTCTGGACCCACTCCAACAGTTCCCTGTCCTTCCTGTGCTGGGGGCTCCAGAACTGCACACAG
>VWYK01124362.1:16150-29827 GCA_013399775.1 Semnornis frantzii
CGCAAGGAGGATCGGCTGGGGAGGATTAGAAGAAAAGTGGTTAGTGAAGTTATTCAACAGAGAGGAGAAGCCAGAGCTGCTAGCCCAAGACCCAAGCAGCAAGCCAGCCCGTAAGCAAGTAAGTCCCTCGTGACCCAGACTGCCAGCTCGAGAGACTCTTATCTTCTTTGTTATGGTTTCCTTATACCTAAACATCGCAGCAAGCCTCTGAGTGAAGTAGACATCACCATGGTTTTACCTTCACAGCCTACAGTATAATTTTCTCTATTAAAAAATATTCCAATTAGCTCAAACCAGCACAGGAGTAAAGGGGCACAATCCCCTCCCTTGCCCTGCTGGCCATACTTCTCTCGATGCAGCCCAGGACTCGGTTGCTGTCTGGGCTGCATGCGCACACTGCAGGCTCATGTTGAGCTTTTCATCAACCCAGACCATGCTGCTAAATATGAGAGGATAGTTAAGACAGTGACTTATTTCACAGATCAGTGTTTCTGTCTTTTATTCTGTTCTAAACCCCTTTCCATTTCCAAAGGTGAGTGCTGGTGACTAATGATGCTTTTATAGCAAAGCAGAGGTCCCTCAGCTCCTTCCCACAAAAGGATCCAAGACAACCTCACCGAGGTCTGCGCTGCTAACAAGGACTGCAGCACTTCCAGCACCACTGGTAGGACTAAACTAAATTTAAGGGGAAAAAAAAAAAAAAAATTAAAACATTTATATTTTAACGTCTCCAGGCTTTATTAGGTGTTCTTCATACAGTCATCTGGTATGTTTAAAGGGTGAGCAATCATATAAAAGGAAATATGGTCATAACTGATTGAAGTAATAAAACCCTGAAACCAAATAACATCTCATAACTCATTACCCAGCGTAGATTAGATTTCATTACATCAGTATATGACTTAGTAGTAAATTCTCCTGTTGGTCATAAACCTCTGAAGTGTTGTCATGCTGAAAAATGAAATTAAGAAAGGAGAAGACAATGCCAGGACGCCCTGGCAGTGCTTGGGCTGTTATGGAGCAGCCCTCACCTCGTGTTGGGATGAGCTGACTTTGATGGGTGATGTAGGGAATGGGTAACAGGATTCTTCGCACTGCTGCCATCATGTCCAGGATGAAACTGGCCCTTGTCACAGGGCACTGGCACTGCCAGGCTTTAGGTTTTATGATTTACCATAATTTACTATGGTTTTATTACATTATTATTATTATTGTTATTATTACTACTATTATTACTATAATCATCATCATATATATTAAGATCTTAATACACATAATATATTAATGTATTATTAATAACCATTAGTAATGTTATCTAAATATAATATAATGTAATGTAATGTAATATAATGCAATATACACATGGGCTGAGCCAGGGGAGAGTCCAAGGAGTGAACAGCAGGTACTGGGAGGTTCAAATATCTCTGCTCTGATGCCCTCGGAACAGTAATTTGGGAGGTGTCCCTGCCTATGGCAGGGAGTTGGAACTGGATTAGCTTTGAGGTCCCTTCCAACCTTACCATTCTATGATTCTATGATTCTATGATTCTATAATATATACATAATATATAATATTGCATAACATTAACAATAATTATTAATACTATATTAATATATTAGGTGTGTTAATATATTAATGTATAATAATTTCTATTATAATAGCAATTACAATATTAATATTAATGTTAATAACATAAACAGTAATAGTACTAATAGTAATGATGATGATAGAATCATAAAATCATAGAATCATAGAACGGTAAGGTTGGAAGTGACCTCAAAGCTCAACTAGTTCCAACCCTCTGCCATAGGCAGAGACACCTCCCACTAGTACAGGTCACTCAAGGCCTCATCCAACCTGATCCTAACAACCTCCCTCCAGGGAGGTTGTGGAGCATAGAATCACCCAATGTGATCTTCGATCACATTGAGTGATTCTGTGCTCCACAACCTCCCTGGGCAACCTGTGCCAGTGTCTCACCACCCTCACTGTGAACAACTTCCTCCTAACATCCAGTTTCAATCTCCCCTCTGCCAGTTCAAACCCATTGCCCCTTGTCCTGTCATTACAAGACCTTGTCAATAGTCCCTCTCCAGCCTTCCTGTAGCCCACTTAAGATACTGGAAGGCTACTCTAAGGTCTTCTGGAAACCTTCTCTTCTCCAGACTGTTGCTGCTGCTGCTGCTGACAATGACAAGTATCCTCTGCTATGAGGACAGGCTGAAGAAGCTGGGGTTGTTCAGCCTGGAGAAGACTCCAGGGGGAACCTCAGAACTGCCTTCCAGTACCCAAAAGGATCCTGCAGGAAGGCTGCAGAGGGACTTCTCCTAAGGTTATCTAGAGACAGGCCAAGGGGGAATGCTTTGAAGCTGAGGCAGAGCAGGGTTAGACTGGAGGTTGTGGCTGCCTCCTGCCTGGGGATGTTCAGGGCCAGGCTGGATGAGACCTTGAGCAGCTGAGTGTAGTTGAGAGGTGTCTCTGCACATGGCACAGAGGTTGGAGATGATCTCTGAGGTCCCTTCCAATGTGAGCTATTCTGTGATTCCATGCATTTCACACAGCTGACCTGCTGCTGAGCTAAGCACCCTTGTGTGTTGATGAAGCCACGTCTGTCTCTGGCGGTAGGCAGCTCCTAGAGGACACTGTGTGAGGACACTCCCCTGCGGCTCACCCCACTCCACACTGGGTAGTGCTGCTAAAGCAGCCCTATGCTGCAGAGCCATGGGCTGGGTGCCTGCACTCCCTCTGCCATGGCGCAGAAAGGTTTTAGTTGCCATCGCTCAGCATCTTGGGCATGGTACAAGGAGGGGCAGCTGCCCATCCGTCCTTCTTGCCCTCTGATAGATGCCATGCCACCACAGACATGGCACTGCCTCCACTTCTCACCCAGAGCTACTCCCTGCCTGATGAAGTGCTGTGAGCTGGAGAGTGTGAGCTGGGAGCTCTGGTAAGAGCCTTGGGCTGTGGGAGCTGGAAGGACACCGCTGCTACCCCCACTCAGCTAGGGTGCAAACAATCCAGAGGGGTGGCATGGCTGGAGCCCAACTGGACCGTGAGGTGGAGCTTACCAATGTTTGAGCCATCCTGCTACAGTCAGAGACCTGCTCCCTGTCTTCTTGCAGCCCACAAAATCTGGAGCTCTTGAGCTGCACCACAGCACTGACACCTCGTTTGGGGTTCTGTCCTCCAGCTGCACAGCCCAGGTTTGAGCAGGGGACCAGTCCTGGGGCCAGGTAATTTGTTTCCCTCCCTGAGCCAGCAAGGCTGCAGCTTTTACCCAGATCCTCCTTCCCATCTGAGCGTCAGGGGACTGGCACAGGAGCAGATGGGCTTCTGCTAATGGTGTGGGTGGCAGGTCCTTCACCAACATGCTGCCAACATGATTTCTGAACAGTCCTAGGATGACCTCATTGAAGCTTATCCCCTCCATGCAGGATGCCAGAGCTCAGGCATAAGATAGGCTCTGAGACATGTCCATGACACCAGCCTGGCTAAATGAGGCATAAGCAGAGGCTGTGTGGCTCTGGGTGTCAGCTGTGAAGAGTGGATCTTCTCTTTATTTCTCCCCAAGGCTTTTATTGAGGGATACTGGAGTTCTGTTTTGAGAACCAACCTTTCCTTCCCCATTTGATGGTTTATAATTACCCAGAGCAACCCATCAGCAACTGGGCTGACAGCAACATCTGGGAGATCTTAAGGCAGATCCCAGTCCAGGCTGCACTGATGTAATTGTTTTGCTGGGTGAAGGCTGATAACTCTCCCCACGTGTGTTTATACTCCTTAAAAATAATCCCAGGGTTTGGGTTTTTGTTTTATTTTTTGAAGCTCACTTAAGTCAACACGTGCTTTATTGTGTCTTATGAGTTTTTAAGGTACTGCTGGAGGAGAAGCCCCCTTTCAGAGCACACCTCCTCATGTCCTTTTTGAAGTGGCTTGTTGAATCACTAGAAAGTATCAAGGCTTTAATGGTTGTTTTGGAGGGTGTTCAGTCTCACCACATGAAAGGCTAGGTATAAAAATCCACAAAGGAGATCCCCCAAAGCTCCAGAGGTGAAGGTGGCTACATGCCTCTTTTCCATGAGAAACAGCAATCAGATTGGAACAAGGCTCTGCAAAGCCAGGCACCAAGAACCAGCTCTGGGGAAAGGCTGCAAACCTAGGAGTTGTCCAGCAGAAAATGCTGTTCCCAGCAGAAGTTGTTCTCAAGATTCAGGCAACAGATGGGAGTGGATAACGATGCTCTTTGGGGTAAGCCAGGTGAACCTGGGCTACCATGTGAAAATATTAAACTACAGATCTCAGCATCTGCCCTGTTAGAATTACATCAGCAGACTTGGGATGGGAATAGCAGCCTCTCAGTAAGGCAGCTGTAGTTCTGGAAGGGAGGACACTGTGACTCTGTCCCTGGAACTTCTTTGATTCTCTTACCTCTGCTTTCAGAAAAACAAAATAACCCTGGCTGCTGCCAGTGCAGATCCAGCTCCTGATGTTGCCTTGCTACAGCCTAAACACTCCTAGGCAGGGCTGACTGCCTCCAGAAAGCTCTGAAATGCTGATCTCACCCCTCCTCTGGTACATGGGCTTTCTGCAATGCTCAGAGCGGAGCTGAGCCAAACCTCACCTGGCAGGAGAACACATTTTGCTTTTTATCAGAGCCACCTCCACACTGCTGTGACAGTCTCCTGAGCTCCAGCAAGCAGGCTGGGTGCCGAGCATCACTGGAGGCCAGTTCATACACTGCTGGAGAATTTCCTTCTGTCTTCTTCAGGGTGAGAGACTGCAGCTGAGAAACATTTAGCATGTGGAGAATTTTTAGTTAATTGATGCAAACCAAACCTATTTAAGCTGCTTTTTATGGCCATTTCATAATAGTATCTTTTTAAGCTAATACTCCACCAGGGAACACAACTTGCAGACAGAAAAAAAAAACAAAAAAAACCCAAACCACAAAAACCCAACCCTCTGAAGTGCCTTGAAAAGATCTGAGCTTTGGACTCTGAACTTTGCTGCTTATAAACAATCATTTCAATCTGCTGAGCCTCAGTGGGAGTATGAGGCTTCAGAGAAGGGCTTAGGTGTTGTAATACTGACTGCAGCAGCATTGAGCTCCAGGTCTCACTGTCCAGCCTCCTCCTGCAGTCCAGGAGATTTAGACACAAAGAACCAGATCCACAAAGGCCAGGGGGCTTTAGGAAGCGAGGAGAGCACAGCCCAGCTGTGCTGAGGTACCTCTTTCTGATCAGGTTTCAAGCCCCAGATCCCTCCCCAGCACAGGAACTGGAGCAGCACACTCTCATAAAACAGCAACAGAGGTTTCAGCACTTGCTGAGATCTGGGAGAGATCCAGTGCTCCTCTTTCAGCGCAGAGATGGGAGCACTTCAGACTCAGACCTGCCCTGTAGCTGTCAGGGCATCCTCTTGAAGCCCTTCTAGTTCGCATGGAAAAGAAATAGATGAGGTCAGGACCGAGATGTACACTGAGGTCACGTTCAGGCACTCTGGAGGTAGGACAAGGAATCGAGGTCAACTTATTTCCCCTATGCTTCTTCCAACCCTTTGCACATGATTTCCTAACCCTGGGTCTAGCTCAATCTCTCATCCATCCTGTGTATCTCACTCAAACACATGGCTTACCTCCTGGGTCCAGATGCCAGCCTGCCCTCCTTTTCCTGCCACACCATGAGAACACTCACCTTGCCAGGGAAGCAGAATCCCACACTTACAGTGAGGGTGGTGAGACACTGGCACAGGGTGCCCAGGGAGGTTCTGGCTGCTCCCTCCCTGCAGGTGTTCAAGGCCAGCTTGGAGGAGGTCTTGAGTGACCTGTACTAGTGGGAGGTGTCCCTGCCTATGGCAGGGGGTTGGAACTAGATGCGCTTTGAGGTCCCTTCCAACCTTACCATTCTATGATTCTATAATTTCTGGCACCCTGGGACATCAGATCAGAGTGTCACTTAGTTCCAGCATCACCAGCACCATGTCCTAAAGGAGCCAGGAACTCTTTGACACTGATGGATTTACAGAACTGCACCAAAGGAAGCTTGCAGCTCTGCATGGTCTGCAGAGGAGTTTCCTCAAACTGTTCTGGGATCTGGCCCACTTCTTCAAAGGTACTTAGATGATAACCCAAGTTGTTGCTCAAATATATCTCAAGATCTGGAGAAGAGAAGGCTTCCAGGAGACCTTGTAGTAGCCTTCCAGGATCTTAAAGGGCCTACAGGAGGGCTAAGAAGGGACTATTGACAAGGTCTTGCAATGACAGGACAAGAAGCAATGGGTTTGAACTGGCAGAGGGAAGATTGAAACTGGATGTTAGGAGGAAGTTGTTTGCAGTGAGGTTGGTGACACACTGGCACAGGTTGCCCAGGGAGATTATGGAGCACAGAATCACCCAATGTGATCAAAGATCATTCTGTGATTCTGTGCTCCACAACCTCCCTGGAGGTGTTCAGGACCAGGCTGGATGAGACTTTGAGTGACCTGTTCTAGTGGGAGGTGTCCCTGCCTATGGCAGGGAGTTGGAACTGGATTAGCTTTGAGGTCCCTTCCAACCGAAACCATTCTATGATTCTATGATCTTAGCCCTTTGGGCCTTAGACCAGCTCAGAGGCTAAGAGAAGTGAAATCACTTCATGTCAGCTGCATGCCAGGCGAGACATTCACATCTCAAGCCCGGTCTCAGGCTGGAGCAGCAATGGCTCAGGTTGCCCTTCCAGTCCTTACCATGGACAAAGCTCTAGTCCAAGCAAAGTAACTGCAAGTGGAGTGGGGAAATCCTGAAGATAATATTTGACCTTTGCTACCCAGAGAGAGAAAATGCTTCAAGTGGAATGTATTTACCATATCAACGTTAAAACAGTTCCATTATCAGGACAAGCATGATGTTTCATCAAAATTCTTAGGATATTTATATCTGCCCTCCTTTGGATGAAAGTTGGATGCAAAACAACCATGTGTTTCTTGTTACAGCACTGCAAAAAAAAAAAGTGTCTCCTGTTTCTGGGTCAAACAATTAAAAAATGTAAAGATTTCAGCTTGCCATAACAAACAAGACCTGCAGCAATCAAAAAGCATTCTTGTGTTTTGCTATGTACTTAATGAAAGAATATTTCCCTATGTATTTAATAAAAGAACTTCAAGGGAAGCCCAGTGATTAAGTGATGAAAATGAGTTCAAACCCAACCTGTCACCAAGCTGCAGGATCAGCAACATCAGCTCAGACTCTCTCTGTCTAGATGTGCAGATGCTGTGAACTCAAAGTACAAAAAGTCCCTTCAGACTGGAGGGCAGGGATCCATCCAGAGGGACCTGAACAGGCTGGAAAGCTAGGCCCAAGCCAACCTCAGGCAGTTCAACAAGATCAAGTACAAGGTCCTGCAGCTGGGTCAGGGCAATCCCAAGCACTGATACAGGCTGGGTAGTGCCTGGCTTGAGAGCAGATCTGGGGACAGGGACTTAGGGGTGCTGATGAGAAGCTCAACATGAGCCAGCAGTGTGCTCTGGCAGCCCAGAGAGCAACCAGAACCTGGGCTGCAGCAAGAAGTGTGGGCAGCAGGGCAGGGAGGGGAATCTGCCTCTCTGCTCCACTCTGCTGAGACCCCACCTGGAGTACTGCATCCAGTGCTGGAGACCCTGGGACATGCTGGAACATGCCCAGAGAAGGGCCACGAGGATGATCAGAGGAATGGAGCTGCTCTGCTGTGCGGACAGACTGAGAGAGTTGGGGCTGTTCAGACGGGAGAAGGCGGCTCCAAGGAGAACTTACTGTGGCCTTCCAGTATCTGAAGGGGGCTACAAGAAAGCTGGGGAGGGACGTTTTAGGGTGTCAGGCAGTGATAGGACTGTGGGGGAATGTAGGAAAACTGGAAGTGGGTAGATTCAGATTGGATGTTAGGAAGAAGTTCTTCCCCATGAGGGTAGTGAGACACTAGCACAGGTCGCCCAGGGAGGTGGTGGAAGCCTCATCCCTGGAGGTCTCTAAAGCCATGCTGGATATGACTCTGGGCAGCCTTATCTGGTGTGAGGTGTCCCTGTACATGGCAAGGAGGTTGGAACTGGATGATCCTGGAGGTCCCTTCCAGCCTGGGCAATTCTGTAATTCTAAAAAGACTTTGGTAATTTATGGAATCTGCATAGAATTTATCTCCAGAAAGCTAAATTAATGGAGGTGAAGGTGTCAAAGTCAGGTTGGGAAATGCAAGGTGCTCTGTTGCTGCCTTGTGCATTTTGCTATGACTTTAAACTGCAGGCTCACATTTTTCTCAGTGGGAACTCCTCTCTCTTTTAGGAATTCTTTTCAATCCTCTTCAGCACACAGCTCAACCTTGCTTTCTGCACTCTGTACAGACCACAAATGTATCAGCTCCTTTATAAACATTTCTGTACTTAGCAAGGACTCAGTTCTTTTTCAAGTCTGTGAGAATCCCTGTGGGACTTGCTGCTGGTACCACCACCTGTAGTATCTGTTGTGTCTAAGGATGAATAGTGACACTTTCACCTCATACTTTCAGAGCAGATCTACTGAACCAAGACAACTTCTGCAGACATAGCCCCCAGCAACATATGCTAAGCATTTAGCAAAATGCTTGGTGAGGTTCTCTGAATCAAGTGTCTTGTTTAGTGTTACAGAAGAGTCTCAGAACAGCAGCAGAAAAAATCCTGTGTTCTCCAAGCCATCACTGCATCATCTTTGCACCTCTGCAGTTTGATTCCCTTTACTGTTATCAAGCTCTTCCTTAAAATAAGCCATTTTTTCTTCCAGACAGGAACCTCATGCCTGCATTCCTGCATAGAATGGCTTACGCTGAAGTAGACCTCAGAGATCATCTACTCCAACCTCACTACTGTGGGCAGGGACACTCTCAACTACACTTGGTGGCTCAAGGCCTCATACAATCTGGCTTTGAACATCCCCAGGGAGGAGGCAGCCACAACCTCCCTGGGCAGCCAGAGTTCTGCTGCGCTTGTACTGAAGAACTTAACCTTTCTAAGATCCAGCCTAACCCTGCTCTCCCTCAGCTTCAAACCATTCCCCTTTGTCCTGTCTCCAGACACCCTCATGAAAAGTTCCTCTGCAGCCTTCCTGTAAGCACCCTTTAGGTACTGGAAGGCAGCTCTAAGGTCCCCCCAGCTCCCTCAGCCTATCCTCATAGCAGAGGTGTTCCAGCCCTTTGTGACCTCCTCTAGACTGTGTGCATCAGCTCTGTGTCCTTCTTATGCTGAGGACACAAGAAATGCACGCAGGATTGGAGGTCTCAGCAGAGCAGAACCAAGGGGCAGAATCCCCTCTCTTGCCCTGCTGCCCACACCCCTCTGGCTGCAGCCCAGCACATAGCTGCCTTCTGGACTGCATGAGGGCACTGCTGGCTCCTGGGGAGCTGTTCAGCAACCAACACCCCTAAGTCTCTTTCTTTGGAGCTGCTCTCAATGAGCAACTTCTGTTTCATTTAACAAAGCATCTAGCACTAATAGCCTTGCACGTTTCTTACTTAACCCAACAGCTGCAGAAAACAGCTTGACTGTGAATAGAGCAAGAATCCAAAGCCTGGATGGAATGAAGACTGCATGCTGCCAAGTTGGGCTGTGATGTGTGTGCTCACAGGACAGACCTGCACACCAGCTTCTCAGCATTTACAGAGAACTCTGCCAAGCAGAACTCGTACTTTGACAAGTTTATTTTAGTTGGATGAACAGATTCAATGAACAAGCCTTCTCAGTCTCACATTTGCTTCCCTGTAGACTTCTATAACCCAGTGTTTAAAGATCTCAGAAACATGCAAGTATCTGCACAAAGTAGTTCAGCAGTTACTTCTTGTTCCATGCTTCTCTTTCAAGCCTTTCACGGATTACTTCTTTCAGGTATGGTTCAAGATAATGCTTATCCTGAAAAAGAAGAGAACATATTTCACTTATAGGCAGGTTGAGAAGCACCTCAAGCCATTCCTAGAGGTTACTCATGCCTCGCCCCTTCTCAGATTGTAATAAATTCCTGCCTAACAAGAAAACACCAACAAAACCAACCCAATGAAACAGAAAAACCCCAAACCCAAATGAACTGCAAAACAAAACCAACCCAGACAAAACCAAACAACAAAAGAGCAAAACCAAACAAACAAACAAACAAAAAAAAAACCAAAAACAAAACAAAAAAAAACCACTCACCCAAACAAACAAAACAAAAACATACAGAAAAACAAAAGCCTAAACAAAAAAAAAGATCCAAAACCTACCCCCACCACACACCCCAACATTACTTACTCTGAAAAGGTAAACTTTATACCTGCCAAGCTTGGAAAGACAAGTTCTTTACTACAGCAACCACTAACTCCTAATGCCTTGCCAACATCAACAAGCAAATTGATGCTTCCAGCTATACTTCCATCAACAATGTTCTTTGGGCAGATACATAAATGTCCAAGACCCACTTTAATTACTTCAAAGCCCAAATATAACAATTTGAATAAACTAACTTTGAATATTGTAGACTTGGATTTGATGGAACACCTTGACTGTGTTTAACACTTGCAAACCAAAGTGCTGCTTAAGGAATGAAACAAGCAGTTATTCAATGTAGAAGTTACCTAAATATGAGCAACTGGATCACAAAAAGTAGCCTCTGCTTACAGAGAGACACACAACACCCTCATACCATCTTGGAGTCAAAAGTTTAGAGGCAAGGCTCCCCTTTCTCTGGTAATTTGGATAAAGCTGAGGCTAACAGTAATGGAAAGTCTGTGAATCAATCCACTGCACAGAGAAAATTGTTGCGGCTACACCTGAAAAGGAAAGTGCAGTTTGTTGTTCAAATTACAAAGTGACACTTCCTTTAATGCAGGAGTTCTTTCACATTACTTTTCCTCACAAATAGAAGCTTTGACTTGAGATTTTCTCTAATATGAAGGAATTCAACAGAAAAAGCAAGAGACCTTTTTTAAGAATTTCCAAGCTAGTTACAGTGCATTTCTTTATCTCATAAAATCACAGAATGGCTCAGGTTGGAAGGGAACTCGAAGATCATCTACTCCACCCTCCCTGCCATGGGCAGGGACACCTCTCAACTAGACTCAAGACTCAGCTGCCCAAGGCCTCATCCAATCTGGCTTTGAACACCCCCAGGGAGGAGGCAGCCATGACCTCCCTGGGCAGCCTGTTCCAAAGTCTCACCACCCTCAGATTGAAGAACTTCTTCCTTAGCTCCAGTCTAATCCTGCTCTCCCTCAGCTTCAAACCCTTGTCCCTTCGGGTATTAGAAGGTAGCTCTACAGTACTCCTGGAGTCTTCCCTTCTCCAGGCTGAACACCCCTAGCAACCTCAGTCTATCCTGGTAGCAGCTTCAGCCCTTGGATCATCTTTGTGGCCTCCTCTGGACTCTCTCCTACAGCCCTGTGTCCTTCTTATGCTGAGGCACCAGACCTGAATGCAATATTTGAGGTGGGATCTTAGTATAAAAGAAGTATTTTGTCTAAAGATAAATGACATCCTATGTTTCTAAGCTGTAGTTTAAGCTTTTATCATGCTGAGAATAAAGTCATTTTCATAGATCACACTGGGCTGGAAGGGATTCTCAAAGGTCATCTTGTCCAACCCCACTGCACTCAGAAGGAACAGCTCCAACTAGAGCAGGCTGCCCAGGGCCATATCCAGTCTGATCTTCAATGTCTCCAGGGGTGTCAATCACGTCCCAGGGATTTTCACATAACCAAAAGCAGTGCTTTCCAGAGGCATCAATACAGGAGATACACAATCACTCATGACAAAAGACGTGTAAGCCTCTGTCTCCTCAGAGACTGAAAATCCTGAGGACCAGCCACAGCACTGCTTGATGGAGTGGGTCCAGAGGAGGGCCACAAAAATGCTCAGGATGCTGGAGCACCTTTTCTGAGGACAGGCTGAGAGAGCTGGGGTTGTTCAGCCTGGAGAAGACTCCTTCCAGTACCTGAAAGGGGTCTATGAAAAGGTCTGTAGTGATAAGGGGCGGGGGAATGGCTTCAGACTAGAGCAGATTTAGACTGGATGTTAGGAAACAAATTCTGCACAATGAGGGTAGTGGAATTGCACCCAGGGAGGTGACTGGGGCTCTGGTCCTGGAAATATTCAAGGTGAGGCTTGACATGGCTCTAAGCAACCTGATCTAGTGGAGGCTGTCCCTGCTGAAAGCGGGAAGGTTGGACTGGATGAGCTTTCTAACCCAGACCATTCCATGATTCTGTGATTCTGCTTCATTTAAGCCCTCCACTAGAAAGCAGAAATGCTCTGCACATACCTCTTCATACTTCACCCATTGGTCTTTTGGGAGAATCTGATGTTTCAGGCTTAAGTCAAGCGCTCGCTTTATGCGAAATATTCTTTCATTGTAAAGATGTTCTGGAAGTCTCCTCAGTGCTTCTTTGACATCATCATCTTCATACAGGGTATCATCTCGCATTAATCCTGTACCAAGGAGATTTTACATTACTAAATCAATGCTCTTTGTGTTCTAGGGTCAACACAAGTGTTTGTGTATAACACAGGCAAAACGTTTCCAGTGCAAAACTATGAAGAAAACCAAAACCAACCCAGGAGGAAAGAACCTGGCTGAGGCCTTGGGCAACCTGCTCTAGTGGAAGGTGGATGGGATGTCAGGATCAAATTCTTTACTATCAGGGTGGTGGGACACTACAATAGATTGCCCAGGGAGGTAGCTGGGGCCCCATGCCTGGAGGTGTTGAAGGCCAGGTTGGAGGAGTCCTTGAGTGAGCTGTGCTAGTGGGAGGTGTCCCTGCCTTTGGCAGGGGGTTTGAACTGGATGAGCTTTGAAGGTTCCCTTCCAACCCAAATCATTCTATGCCTCTGTTCCTCTACAGTTGTTTTGCGATTTATTTCTAACTTCCCCAGGGCAGGTATGTTAAGTGCCTTTAAACTACTTGCCCCTGCTGTGGTGAGCCTCTGAACATTCAGATTCTCTTGTCATTCAAGAATAGTTGTGTCATCCAAACAGTTGAAACAAACTTGCTAACAACCCTAGACAAATCAAAGACAATACCATCAAGACAACCTCCTAGAATCATTATTTTTACACTTCACCACTGTGCAGAGCAGAGAGACACCAAGTGAAGTTACAGTGGTACAAACTAAGCTTAACCCTTTTTTTGCACTTTGGATACTTAGCATAAATATGCTGACTGTTTATCAACAGGAACCTGTTCATCCTCAAAGGCAGCCTTTGGGTTAGAAGGTACTGGGCAGTGAAAGGGACTTGGTGGGAAAAGGTAAGTAAGCAAGCTTTTAGGACTCTTTTATGAAACTGTTTTCAACTGCTCCAACTTAACCCTTGGTTGTTATAAAGCTATTTCAACAAAAACAAGAGGAAACATAAAATAGCCTCACAACAGCAGCAGCTAATTTTGATCAAAAAGACTTGTTCCGAACTGCAATCTAGTTTGAGGATTCCATGAAACACTCACCGAGTTTGTTGAATCCAGCTGCATTGTAATACCACTTCCGTAAGGTGTCTAATAGGCGACCACCTCCAGCAACTGCAAGGGACAACAGTTTGGACATCAGGATTCATTCTTCACAATGAATCATAGAATGGTTAAGGTTGGAAGTGACCTCAAAGACCACCTAGTTCCAACCCCCTGCCATAGGCAGGGACACCTCTCACTAGAACAAGTTGCTCAAGGCCTCATCCAATCTGG
>VWYK01124362.1:29975-66182 GCA_013399775.1 Semnornis frantzii
GCCCTCTGAGCATCTTTGTGGCCTGGCTCAACCATTTCAATGAGAGGTGTAAAATACTGCAACAGTTGCCAACTGAGGCCGTGTCCTTGGTGATATTGAAGATCAGACTGGATGTGTCCCTGTGCAGCCTGATCTAGCTGGAGGTGTCCCTGGTGTTGGACAAGATGTCCTTTGAGAGTCCCTTCCAACCCAATGCAATCTGTGACCATCATTGGTTGTAGAGCAATATGATATTCAGTATTTACACACAACTATGCAAGTATATGTTGGTTTCTTTCATTTCTACGAGCACAACACTACATTGACTTGGAACCTGAACATACAGAATTACAGAAAACATCCAGTTACAAGAGACCTCAAAGATCATCCAGTCCAACCTTTGACCCAGCACTGAAGGGTCAACACTAAGCCATGTCCGTGAGCACCAGCTCCACAGGCCGTTTAAACACCTCCAGGGATGGTGACTCCAGCACTGCCCTGGGCAGACCATTGCAATGCCTGAGAATCCTCTCTGTGAAGAAGTACTTCCCAGCATCCGGCCTATGACTGGGATGCTCTGTTTTCTTAACTGAACAGGTAGAATGAGTAACTGCCAATTACAACAATATGACTTCTGTTTCAATATATTTGGATATTAAACTGCTTCAAGGCTTGGAACAATACTAACAGTTCACTGTTAAAGACAGCACCAAAGATTTTAAGGTTCCATTTAAGTGAGATAAAAGTCAATATCCTAAGCAAAACAAAGCCATTGAGCTTTTAAAATCATTCCTCTAGGTTCCACAGCTCCCACTATGGCCTAACTGGATTTCAAGGTCAACACATTACTACACTGTTAACCTTCTGGTTTTCTCTCTAGTTACTTAAATGCTATCCCAGAGAGTTTTTTTTTTTTTCCCAAAGAGCTGCCAAAGCCAACTGGAAAGTCAACACTGACACCCCAAATGAAAGAGAGAAAAACAAAACACACCAGATATAGAATGTTCATCTTTCTTGAACTGTGCTTCTGGATAGCAGTAGTGTTTTAAAACGTACACTCTGATACCAAATACCATTGAAGTAACTCATCCAGGGGTCTAAAAGTGCAGAAGCAGCACAACATAGGCAGTGCAGCCAGCGCAATCTATTTTTCATGGCTCGAAGTCAGTTGCTTTACCAAGTCCCCCCCATAAAACACACTGGTTAGGTGCGCCAACCGTGTGCCATCAGCGCATCACTTCATCAGGCTTTACTCCCTCGTACTTCGGACTAGAGATGGAATGACATTAGATGCAGTCTGGAGTCAGTGGCGGGGGCAGGATCGGCGATCCCCTAGGCCCTCTCCGGAGCCGCCCAAGGCCTCTTCCAGAGCACCTTCTGCCCCACTGCTCCCAGGAAACCTCATCAGCTGAATGAGGGTCCCTCGGCTGAGGCCCGGACAGCAGAGCCTCCGACGGGAAAGACCACCAGGAAACAACCCGCCCCCTCCAGCTCCGCCAGCGGTACTGTCGCTGCGGGCGCTGCGCCCGTCAAGGGCACGGAACACACACCGCCTGCCAGTCCCCGCTCCCCGTCACAGCCTGCTTCTCTTCACGGAGCGAGACAGCACAAGCACAAGCCCAACGCCGCAAGCGGAGCGGATATGACCCCACACGACCACCGGCAGCCCCCCACCGGCGGCTCACCAGGTGCCCTCGCCGCCATCTTGACCTCGGAGCTGCGCGCTGCCTTCTGGGTAAGCCACAGGGCGCCGGGGGCAGCCGAGCCAATGAGGCTGCAGCGCTGGCGCATGCGTCTCGCAGCGGCGGCCCGAGCCGGGCCGGCAGCAGGGGCGGGGCCCGCGGCTGTATGCATGTTCGCAGCCAGCGTCTGAGCATAGAGAAGGCTCCACCGGCCTCCGCCGCTTAGGCCTCTCGCCTTAGGCCGTGTTCTGGCTCTGAGGCACCTGCCCGGGGGCCGGAAGAGCGATAACGAGCCGAGGCTTGGCTCCCTCCACCTGACACCCACCCCTCAGATATTGACATTAAAAGAGGATCTGCTCAGTCTTCTCTTCTCCAGAATAAACAGCCCCAGGCCTCTCACACTTTACAGGGGAGATGCTCAAATCTCCTTGTCATCCTCACAGCACTCTGTTGGACTCTCTCCAGCAGATCCCTGTCTCTCGAACTGGGAAGCCCAAAACTGGACCGAATATTCTGGGTGTGGTCTCAGCAAGACAAAGTGGAGAGGCAGGAGACCCTCCCTAGACTCACAAATTTTGCACTCTTTCCTATTTTGCTTGCTCTGACAACGTTCCTTTTTTTGGCTGTTGTAATTCTAATCTCTGATTTCTAATTTTAGATAAAATACTCGAGTCATAATCCAGAGATCACTACTACTCCCATTTTTCAAGTGTCTCTTCAACCTTCATTTTCCATGTTATTAGATTAATTTAACATTAAAACTCTCATTTCCCAATATTAGCATCTACTTCAGTTATAACTAAGTAGGATAACTCTGTCAACTATGTATCTACTACAGCCTCTTTTCAGATGCTTATTTGTGTAATAACCATAAAAATCTCATTGGGGTGGGGAAACTGCTTCCCTCTCCTCAACAAGAGGAAAAGAACTTGAAGTGAGCTCCTTTTAGATTTCAAGGCCATATATAATACTATTTTCTTTCAAGTAATTTGTCTAGATTAATTTTGCTGAAGAAAATCTCGCTTTAGTTTACTATTAGTGTGCTGTATGCTTCACCCAAATTAAGTTAGCCATTAATAATAAAGATTGCATCAGCAGCAATCAATATATATTCAACCCTTACAAACAGATTTTCAGAAGTCACCATTAAGGATATTATTGAAATCACAGCATTGTCAGGGTTGGAAGGGACCTCCAGGATCACCCAGTTCCACCCTCCCTGCCACAGGCAGGGACACCTCACACTAGATCAGGTTGCTCAGAGCCACATCCAGCCTGGCCTTAAATCTTCCAGGGATGAGGCTACCACCACCCTGGGCAACCTGTGCCAGTGTCTCACCCCACTCACGGTGAAGAACTTCTTCATGACCTGTAATTTAAATCTCCCCTCCTCTAGCCTGAATCCATCCCTTCCAGTCCTATCACTACCTGACACCCTAAAACGTCCCTCCCCAGCTTTCCTGTAGTCCCCGTCAGATGCTGGAAGGCCACAATAAGGTCTCCTCAGAGCCTTCTCCTCTCCAGACTGAACGGCCCAAACTCTCTCAGTCTCTCCTCACAGCAGAGCAGCCCCATTCCTCTGATCACCCTCATGGCCCTTCTCTGGACACCTTCCACTATCTCCAGATCTCTCCTGTCCCAGGGGCTCCAGAACTGGATGCAGTGCTCCAGGTGAGGTCTTAGCAGTGCTATGTGGAGGGGCAGAATCAAAACCAATACTATTGTAAGCCTTAAAATAAATGCTTCTGAAGCAACAACTTCTTAAAGAAGTAACTATTAAAACACCATAGGCAGGAGTTGCTTATACAGTCAAAGATGTCAAGCAGTGATAGGACTAGGGGGAATGGACTAAAACTAGAAGTGAATGTTAGGAAAAGGTTCTTCACCATGGGGGTGGTGAGACACCGACACAGGTTGCCCAGGAAGGTGCTGAAAGCCTCATCCCTGGATGTTTTTAAGGCCAGTCTGGATGTGGCTCTGGGCAACTGGATGTAGTGTGAGGAACTGGATATCTTTGAAGTCCCTTCCAGCCTTGACAGTTCTGTGATCTGTGATTCTTAAACCGGTAACTATTAAGACACCATAAAGGGGAGTTGCTTAATTTCATAACTTTATTCTATTCTTCTTTTTGCATGTGTTACTAATTAAAGTGTTTTTAAGAATTTTTGGAAGTCCTGTATAGAAGCTTTGGCAATCTCTGTACAAAACACCTCATCAGGTAAGGATACTAACTGGTCCAGAGAGATGTAACTGGGTTGTACTGGATCATACTGGGCTCTTCCTAAGAATTTAAGAAACATATGTCTCTCCTTGATTCGTAAGAGCTTGGAGTTGAAAACCTAGAAAAGAAAGAAAGGGAAGGATCTTTTTACATTGCCTAAATTACAGACTCTGCTGATTGTAAAATAAAAGCATTTTTTAACACAAACTGGAGATCTAGGAAGAAAACCCACAAAATGAAAAGCCCAACGAATAATTTGCATCTTCTCATTGATGTCAAATTAGCTGAATTCTAAAGAAATACTTAACAGAGCATGCTGACATAACATATGGGAAATCAGGGCCACTTGTCTTCTGCTGCGCAGTGATGCCTACCTGTGAAGATACTTGTCAAAGGTGAGAACAATAGTAAGGGAAAATGAATAACACACAGAAAACAACAACACTGGAAAAATCAAAAAAGAGAGAGATGACTGGGGAGGCCAAGATATGCACAGTTAAGACATCTTAAAAGCAGAGATGTTGGGGCCTGGATGATTTTAGAAGGAAAGTGACCAGTATGTGAGATGAGAAAGTTGGCTGTCTTGGCATAGACTACTTTCAGTTCTTTGTTCTAAATTTACCGTGCTTCTGTGCAGATCTAACACAAGGCCAGCATACCAGTATGCTGTGTTTCTAATCTTTATCTTCCTGCATCAAGGGCACACAGGGATGCGCTCAGCTTAGCTGGCTCCCTTCCTTGGCTCCCACAGAGAGATGCAACTTTGAGAAAGTTTGCTTACACAACAGAATGCTTATGCAAATAATATGAGCACTAAGTCAGCCAGTCAGCATAACTAATCATAAGTAATAGCCACACATGCTTGAGAGCTGTAACCCTATAAAAGAGCTGTATCTATAACCAATAAATGGATTGACTTAGCATCATATTGATGTCTCCTGTCCTTCCCGTCCCTGCATGAGGAGCTGAAGTAAAGATCCCGGCACAGAGATCTTACTCTGCATTTCCAACGGGAAAGATGCTGCTTTAGAGAAGCTAAAGGAGAAAATATGAATGCTAGAGTGATGAAAGAGAGCAGGTTTTTAGTAAAAAGGAATGACTACACTACTGGGGTAGGGATTTCAGGAGGATGCGAACTAATCTGAACTAGGACAGAAAGGAAAATTCCTGTCCCTCCTCTGCCTTACTTGAATTTAAAGGGTGAACCAGAACACAGGAAAAAACCAAAACATTAATCCACCAGAGGATTTAACAAAAACTTCATCCTGTATGCTTCTCTTCACCCAAAGAGTGGCTGTCAATGGCTCCATGTACCAGTGGAGGCAGTGATGAGTGGGAGTCCCTCAGGGATCAGTCCTGGCACCAGTCATGCTTAGCATATTTGTCGGCACCACGGGCAGTGGCATGAGGACTGCCCTCACTGCTGCTGATAAACATGCGCAGGGCAGTGTCAGGAGGACAGAGCCAGGCTCTGCTCAGGGGTGGCCAAGGACAACACAAGGGTCACTGGGTGCCAGCTGGAGCAGAGGAGGTGCCACAGGAACAGAAGGGGAAACTTTTTCCCTGTGAGGGTGGCAGAGCCCTGGAGCAGGCTGCCCAGAGAGGTTGTGGATTCTCCTTCTCTGGAGACTTTCCAAACCCGCCTGGATGCATTCCTGGGTGACCTGCCCTGAGTGATCCTATTCTGGCAGAGGGGTTGGACTGGATGATCTCTGGAGGTCCCTTGCAATCCCTAACACTCTGTGATTCTGTAAACTACTTCTGTTGAAAACTTAAAAGACTGAGGGGAGTGGTGTCCAATGTGCCTGAGGGAGAAAGAAGGCACTTCCATACTAGAACCTTCTATGGTGACTGAACTACTAATGAAAGTTATTCCAACGAGAGTAAACTTCACAGACAAGTTGAAGAATTTCTGCATGCCCTGCATCTAGTGAGGCTCCACCTTCAGCAGCAAAGTAGTGAAGCAGCTGTGCAGAGAACACCCAGATGAACAGCTCACCTGAGGGAAACGAGTAAGCATGTTGTGGGGAACGCCCATGACGTTGTGCAAGTAGTCAAACGTCTGCCTGAGCCTCTTTTTACTTGCAGTTAAAATCTTGGGGGTTTTAAATGCAATCTGTTGCACTTCATTATGCTGAAAACCAAGTTCACTCTGACAAACCTGAAAGAGAGCACAATTTTATCTTCCAAAGTCAGCCACAGCAAAACTTAAGTTTACTTTAAAATGCCACTGAAATGAACAAGTGCCACATTTTTCTACCCAGCAACAAGAATGCAACCCACAGTTAAGACCTGTCACTCCAGTTCAAGTCAGTGCCAAGGATTTCACATTCTGGATTAAAGTGCAATTTGTTCCTAGACTATCCCTGAAGTAAAGATGGCTTCTGTGAATGCTATGTATTTTTTCAGCTTGTTTACAAACAGAAAAAGATGTACCTCTGTTTTCATAGTTACAAGCACAAAAATTCTCCCTTAAGAGTCTTTTATCAGCTTCAGTACTAAGCTGTCAGGAGACTTTCTCACTGCTGAGCTGATGAGCTCCGTGGCCCACAGCAATCACATAGCTGGGGACTACTTTTGTTCATGTGTTATTTCTTTTGCTAATGCAGCCAAGTTGTTTTTATTAGAGAGTACAGTTTCAGTCCTGTAGACTTCACCTGAAGTCTGTTGAACCTGCAAGAGATGAGCAGAGTATGCAATGTGTTCAGTTCATTCCACAGTTGCTGATCTCCCAAGTAAGATGCCTTTAATTACTGTCTCCCAAAAGGAAAACAAACCACATTTTTTTCACTAAACTCATGAGCACTCCTCCCAAAGTGCAGAATGGCAAGCAGTTCATTGAGTTGTTGAGAAAGGAATTCAGCATACAAGAGTGTCTGGTAACTCAGCCATTTCTTCTATCCTCTAGTGACATTTACAAGCAGCTTGTTTGCAGTCCTGGAGCAGATGTGCCTCCCAGTCAACATAGCCAGATTTTCAAATCCAACTCAGGTACTTCTTCAGCTGGCAAAGAAAGTGGTGCTTTGTGTTTTTCCAGTTTGATGTGCCAAGACTGCAGCTCTTTTCCAAAACTGCCTGGCAAATATAAATGGAGTGTCTTCAAATCTGGGTTTTGAAGCTACCTTAGGATTTCCAGACCCTTACAGAGAATTGTTTCTAGAGGCAAATACAACCAAGTCTTTCAACACTTGAGTCTTTCTTATCTGCTTTATAAATATTTGTGTATCATAAGAAATAATCAGCTAAAACACAATTCAAGTGTGAAGAGATGGGTTGTGGAGTCTCCATCTCTGGAGATATTCAAGACCTGCTTGGATGCATTTCTGTATGACCTGCCCTAGGTGATCCTGCTCTGGCAGGGGGATTGGACTGGATGATCTCTGGAGGTCCCTTCCAACCCCTAACCTTCTGTGATTCTGTGATTTCCAAGTATCTGAGTTGGCAGGGGTAACTTAGTGCATTGTGATACACATCTGAGAGCAAGACCTGATGTTAAATCAGTGGAGATGGCAACTGGGTCAAGCGTCCTCACCTTTTCTTTCCTGCTCTGAATAACTTCCTCATGACACACACAGAGTGAGCTCAAGTGTGAGTTGCTTTGACTGGGTACAGAGGAAGGCCACAAAAAATGATCAGAAGGTTGGAGCACCTCTGCTACAAGGCTGAGGGAGCTGGGAGTGTTCAGCCTGGGGAAGAGAAGGCTCCAGGGAGACCTAACAGCAGCCTCCCAGAAGGATGGAGAGAGACTGTTTGCAAAAGCCTGCAGGGACAGGACAAGGGAAATGGCTTTAGATTTAGATTGGATGTTAGGAACAAGTTCTATACTGTGAGGTTAGTGCAACATTGGAACAGGTTGCCCAAGGAAGTGGTCAAGGCCCCATCCCTGGAGATATTCAGGTGAGGCTCAACAGGGCTGTAGGCAACCTGATCTAGTTGAGGATGCCCTTGCTGAATGCAGAGGGGGTTGGACTGGATGTCTTTTGGAGGTCTCATCCAACCAGATCATTCTATGATTCTATGACTGCACTGAGTGTGACAGCGAACATTTAATAGTCAGCAACTCTCTAGGTTCTTAAGCTAAACAATACCAAACTGGAAGGCTTGGCTGAGACTCCTGAAGGCTGTGCAGCCATTCAGCAAGCATGGACAGACTGAGAACTGGACAGNGGAGGGCTGCAAGGATGCTGAAGGGACTGCAGCACTGCCTGGTGAGGAGAGGCTGAGAGCCCTGGGGCTGCTTAGTTTGCAGAGAAGACAACTGAGAGGGGATCTCATCAATCTCTATAAATATCTGAGGGCTGGGGGTCAGGAAGGAAGGGACAGGGACAGCTTCTGCTCATTTGTGCCCTGGGATAGGACAAGGAGCAATGTATGGAAACTACAGCACAGGAAGTTGCTCCTCAACATGAGGAATAACTTCTTGACTGTAAGGGTCCCAGAGCATTGGCACAGGCTCCCCAGAGAGGCTGTGGAGTCTCCTTCTCTGGAGACTTCCAAGCCAAGACCCGGCAACAGTCACCATATTCTGTACCATTCCCACAAGAGATAGCGGTAATCCAAGCTTCCCAGTTTTACCCTATCAGTGAACCTCTAATTGTGCTTGATGAAGGCTTCAGAGGATGGAATAAGCCATCCTTCAGCTCATTTAGGCCGTGGATGGTATCTTCTGTCAACTAGGATCAGCTGCTGCAGTTATTTCTAAATAACAAAATGAAGATCACTTCTGAACTGCTGGTAAATGGCTTCACTCTCCAAGTACTGTTGGCCCACCACTAGCTTAGGACATTCAGAATCCAAGTTCACACCTCTGAGACATCCAACCTCCTGCAAGGCTGGACCTTCTAAGTATCAGTAGACTCTTATCAGTAAGGATCTGAAAGTCCCTCCTCTTTCTCCAGAGCACGTTAGAAATAGGCTGCTACACTATACACTTTTTGGCAGATAGAACAGAACTGAGGCTCTTAAACCCAGACTGATTATAACATACTGAATTCCTACCCCATGGAAACAATATTCATTAAAAAGAAAGCACTATTAATTGGAACAGTGTGCTACTTTCCAGTCTCCTCCCTTACCACACACACATTTCAGATTGCAAGATTCCCAATCTTTAATAGTTTCAGAGCAGTGAATCTGTCTGAAAATTATGTATTTTAATTCACAGGCATTATATGATAATGGGATTTCTCAACTTTTTACACTACATCATGCTGTTTGGCCTAGATAACTTTACAGCACAACCATTAAATCAACGCATAGTTACATTTTCAAAGAGAGAAAGAAATCCCTGGGGGTTTGAAGTTATTCACCCACCAGTTGTTAATAATGACCATCTGCTATCAGACAATAGGTGTCAAATGCACATTTTGGCAGACTAGCTACCTGCCAAGAGGCAAATAACCTCTTGCACATTTCTTGCTCCTAGATTCTCACGGACAACCCAAGTTAGTTTCCAACCTACAACAGAGTAGAAGGCAGAGTAAGATATTGCTCCATGTAAGCTTGTAAACTGTAGAGGAAAAGAAACAGTTGGAAATCCTCAGTTAATTTCAGTGGAGGTCTAAAATATTTCATTAGATTATTTCTCTGCAGGATTCTCCTCAAGGAACTTTGTCTTCTGACAACTCTTCAACTATTGGAATACACAATGCATTTTTAAATCTACTCACCTCAAGGTTTTCTTTTACAGGCTCTAACTTGCCTGTCAGTAGCCTTGGGAGACGAATTACCAGATCCTTTGTCTACAGTTAGGGAAAACAGACAGAAGAAAGATTATTACTGAAAGCTTGTTTGTGAATCCATCTGTGAAACAGAGATCTCCTATAAACTGTTTTTTCCCAGTTGGAAGGGGGATGCACTTTCACTGGCATTTCATTTTAACTCTGATGAGTTTCATGAAGCAGCAGCAGATTAAGTTACTCATGTTCATTTGGAAAACAATAAATGTAAAACAGACTGGAGGGGAGAAATGAAAGCCTTGCCCCAAAAACAAAAGCATGCTCAAGTGCCCAATCTCAATGCTTCCCACCTTCTTTAAAAGACAGTAAGCAAAGCACTACCTGAGAAGAGATTATAAAAGGCTTTTTCAGCAGCAGTGGAATTCCTCTGCCTCGGGATCTGGTTAGACCTTATGGCAAGATAAGAAGTTAGTCCACATCCTCTAAGATATGTAGAAGCTTATCTACCCTGTGTAGAAGGCAGTGACTAAATCCTTTTCACCTTGAGCACTGAAAGGCCAGCAACAGGCACAGTGACAGGTCTGACTCTTCAGCTAATAGAACACAAGATACCACTTGGGACTTGACATGCATCGAAGTCCCCAACTACTGCAGGCAACAGCTATCTGCTTATTGCAGGAAACTCCCACTACTGCTTGCCCTGAAGATCCCAAAGCATTCACTAAATACCTCTCACTCATGAGAAAACCCAGAGGTTACTCTCAGGGAGCTGAGCAAACAATTTGGCATTTTGCTGCATATAGAATCAGTCAGGGTTGGAATTCCTCCTGCTTTCATTTACAAAGGAGCAACACTTGACAAACACTCAAGCATGGCAGAGCTCTGAGAAGCAGACACATACAGCTTTGTATGCACTCTTATTCTCTCTATTCCTAGAAACATATCATAGAATCAGTCAGGGTTGGAAGAGACCACGAGGACCATCCAGTTCTAACTCCCCTGCCATGGGTAGGGACACCCTACCCTAGATCAGGCTGCCCAGAGTCTCATCCAGCCTGGCCTTAAACAGCCCCCAGGGATGGTGCCTCAACCATCTCCCTGGGCAACCCATTCCAGGCTCTCACCACTGAAGAACTTCCTCCTCATGTCCAGTCTGAATCTCCCCACCTCCAGCTTTACTCCATTCCCCCTAGTCCTGTCACTACCTGATAGCCTAAAAAGTCCCTCCCCAGTTTNATGTTGAGTTTCGCCTCCACCAGAACCCCCAAGTCCCTCTCTTCAGGGCTGCTCTCCAGCCAGGCATTGCCCAGCCTGTACTGGTGCTTGGGATTGCCTTGAAATCACAAATTAGGCTATTTGTGAACAAATGAGTTAAGCACATTACAGTACGTTGAAGAGATGAGTCACTTAATTTTCTAATTTAATTTCATTTTCAGGTAAAAAACCCTGCTTGCTGGTCCAGCAATGGATTCAGTCCTCTGACCCACCTCAGATTGACGTGTGGAGGGAAAAAGGCCTGATAACCCAAAAGGTTCTAAAAGCAGGCATGTTTATTAAGCAGGCTGGTGCACAGGGGATCTCTCCACCAAAGAACATGCACACCCTGGGTCCCAACCTTGTGGTTTTTATGTTGTTACTCATTACATATTTATGATATTTCCAGGGAAAGTTTACTCATATAGAAAGTACTTCCAAGAGGTGTTTTACATCTGCCTGCTCACAGTCCTTATCTTTTACACAGGGGATGCTACCCTGGTGGTGTTCTCTGGGGTACTAGGGGTGAAGGTGACAGCCTTCCTTACAGTACCCTCTTGGTTGCAAAATGTGCCGAGGGTCTCTGTAGGCATCTTTGCTTCCTTATCTTGATGTCTCTGGCTCTCAGGGTCTCTGTAAGAGTTGTTGTTTCCTTATCTCCATGCCTCCAGGTGGGCAGATATTTCACAGCTCATCATCAGTTTTAGGTATGCAGATACATAGAGTTATATGATTGCAACACTATTTCTACTTCTAAATCCCATCAAGATAGTAAGACTGGACAAGTCTTAATATCACTAATGGTTTGTAAGCAACTCCACACACAGTATTCAAGTTCCAAGGTGTCACCAAAGTACCTGGAGACACTGGAGACAAAGTACACTGGAGTACCAGTGTAGCATTTTTACCTTTTTCACACTGAGACCAAGTTCATTTTTGAAGAAGCCCAGTCTGTTATCCAGTCTTTCCACTGAAAACAGGAGCAAATATGGAGCTCTTGAGACCATCTGAGCAATTTCTGCCTTCCCAAATTTTTTTGATTTTAGGTAAGCCACTCTAGAAAGAGAAGAAAAACAAAGCAAAATCCAGTGCTGAAAATGTTATTGCCTCCATTTATTCAGTACTTGGTTAAATTCCTCAGTGATATCTTATAAAGAGACAGATGTTCTAGCATTAACATGCAACCCTGCCAAAAATAATTAGGGGGAAATCTGCAGTTATCAGAAAAGCAAAATACTATCCCTTCCAATTAATTAGAAGTAAAATAAACCTCAGAGCAGAATGTCAATACTGAAGACAGATTTTAATTCCTTCCAGGTGCACTTCAACAGATAACTATGTTCACCTACACTTAACTACCAGCCTGTCTCCTAGACTGCAAACACATTAACAGATCATCACAGGGCACAGACAAGAAGATATACACAGCCTTTTGCTCTTTTAATGAATTCCATTTCTACTGCTGAAAGAAGAGAGTACTGCAAGTCACACATCCTTGTTCTGCCAATAGCACCAGAGTAGAAATATACGATGCTATCTGTCTGACTGAAGTCCCAGAAGACATTTCTAAAGCAATTGGTTATTTCTTTTACAATAAGTTTCCTGATTTCAGTCACTGGTCAGTGATTGAGTCACAGAACATTTGGTTATCAGAAAGGAGAAAGCTGACTGAAGTTTTTTCATGTTTAACAGAGCTTTTTCTTCTTCCCAACTCAAAGTTTTTTCCAAATTCTATTGAATCTGATGAAAGTGAAATCCCATTTCAAGTACTACTTCGAGTAGATTATTAGCACAGCTTCCAGAAAAGGTAATGGCAAGGGAAATACAGCACACAAAGAGATGCAACTGACCCACGTGCCATCAGTCATGATAAACCTAAACGACAGTGTGAAGAGGTTTGCTCTGGTTACAGATGAGCATGTACAGAAGTATTTAATGTCAGATGAACTTGGACAACAGATTTTTGTCTGGCAGTAATTAAGACACTAAATAGATTGCACAACGTTCTGCAGAAGCAGATATTCAGCAAGAGGAACAGGCTGTGTGTTAAATCATGTCCTGTGGAGAGAAACAAAAATACCTTCCAGCCACTACAACCTCCCTCTTCTTCCACAAACTCTCCAAAACAAAGTCATCGCAAGCCTAAAACCTCTGGACAGAACCAGCTCTAGAGGACCAATTCCTAACTGAGCAGGTACCCCAGCAGAAGACAGCAGCCCAGGCTCCAGATGATACTGATGGAACTGGCTACAGGAACACCAGAGACAAGGAGAAAACTGCAGAACAACAACAACAAACAATGGGCCCTTCAAAAATGATCACGTTATGCTTTGAACGCTGCAGCCTGGCCACACCATACTTCTTCCACTCCGTTTTTCAAGGGTGCAACTGCCAAGCATCTTAGACACATAACTAAATGAGCAGACTGAAAAGAAAACCTCCTGGTTGCCTTGACTCCCCTCCACTTGTTTTCTGTTAACAAGTCATTAAGGTTCACACCTGAAGCATTTCTTCACATCCTGGAAAGGCAAGAAACAGCTTAAAAGAAGGATGCCAAGATTCTAACCACGTGCCTTTAGAAAGTGGTGTGTTAAAGCACAAGCATGCAACCTGACCAAATCTGAGAGAGATCTGAGTGCTGGCACTTTGTTCTACTACAGGGGTCAGCAGCTCTGTGTAGCATGTTAACAGTTTTCAGTCATCATTAACAGTATCATAAAACAAAGCATCTGGTGCAGCTGCAGCACAGACATTGATTTGCAACTGTCAGAATTGTTATGAGTTATGGAATGTTTTGACTTTTACAGTGTTTATCTGAAGTCAAATGCCAAATCTATTGAAATTTTTGTTTTGTTTCCTGGCAACGTGGAATCCATAGCAATAAAACATTCCAGAGTGATGTAACCAATACCACATCCATCTGCACCAAAGTGTTTATGCAAAGGTGATACTCGGCTTTCAAAAAACAGCTCTCTGAGACACATTTGCTTCACAGTCTGCCATACACCCTCTGCAGCACACTTACTTTAAAGCCTGCAGGAAAACATTCACCAGTGCCAGAGATAAAACTTGTGGGGAAACAAAAATAAAACAAACAAAAAATATCGAGCTGGAGAAAATGAAGAAAAAATTGGATTGCTCTGTCCAGATCCTTACTTCACTAACCAGGCAATGCCACAGAATCTGTCCTGGAAAGCAAACAGGACTTCACAGGAGGGTTAGAACGTTTTATTTTTTAAACCAAAAATTACTCTTTTCCTCTAGAGAAGGGTGAGCAACTCTGACATCTAGACTCAAAACTACTGCTGAAGAATGACACAGGTTCTTTTTGGAATTGTTTCTGAAAGGCCACTTTCTGAACAGGAGGGTGGATGAACAGAGGAGAAAGAAGAGTCAGGGCTCTGTTAGGTCTGAGTCTAATGATGTGCCCCTTTCCAAAAAGCCTATTTTCAGATTTTTACCTTGAACAGCCATTACAAACAGGAACTAAGCAGGCAGACCTTCTTGCCAGGAATGCATGCAGCCCAGTAGGCAAATCACATCCTAGGCTGCATCAAGAGGAGTGCAGTCAGCAGGGCAAGATTCCACCTCTTTAGTCTGCTCTGCTGAGACCCCACCCTGAATACTGTATCCAGTTCTGGGGTCCCCAGTAGAAGGAGGACACAGAGCTGTTGGAATGAGTCCACAGGAGGGCCACAAAGATCATTCAAGGGCTGCAGCACCTCTGCTATGAGGATAGGCTGAGGGATCCGGGGGTGTTGAGTGCGGAGAAGAGAGGGCTCCAGGGGGACCTTAGAGCTGCCTTTCAATAGCTGAAGAGATCCTACAGGAAGGCTGCAGAGGAACCTTTCCTGAGGGTGTCTAGGGACAGGCCAAGGGGGAATGGTTTGAAGCTGACGCCAAGCAGGGTTAAGCTGGATCTTAGGAAGAAATTCTTCAGTGTGAGGGTGGTTAGACTCTGAAAGTAGCTGCCCAGGGAGGCTGTGGCTGCCTTCTGCCTGGGGGTGTTCAAGGCCAGGTTGGATGAGGCCTTGAGCAGCCCAGTCTAGTTGAGAGGTGTCCCTGCCCATGGCACAGAGGTTGGAGGAGACGACCTCTGAGGTCCCTTCCAACCTAAGCCATTCTATGTTTTAAGTTCATGGTGAAGTGTGCACACACAGAAGTTCTGCTGTAAAAGAATTGTTGAATTAATGCAAGCCTGCTGAGTAATTTGAAGATTAAAAGTCTGTTTTATAAAGTGAGGAACAGTGTAGGGTCAAAGCAGCGTGAACACAAAATATTAGTTCATTGTGCTCAGTTTGAGCTGGACAATGGAAAAAAAAGTCACCAAAATTTTCTGCTATCATTAGATGTAAACACAGAAGAGACCTGGTCTGCTTGTGTTCCTGTGGGCTCACAAGGTATGGGTAGACATCTTCTGGAAGAGGGGTTTCAAAGCATGACTGAAGAGGTTGATATTGTCTCACAAACCTGGGTAAAGCCCCCAGGACTAGTATTTCAGCATCTAAGCTGACAGAGGCAAAGTGAGTGGCCTAGGATGAAAACCTGCTTTGTCTATGACAGTGACAGGAATGAACAATAGAATTTGCCAGTGATCAACTTTCAGGTGGATTATGGTGTTGACTTATGGCACCATCACTTGCCAATGCTGACTGATGGGAAGGCAGAGGAATATGGGGCCAGGATCAAGTGAAAAAGGAAGCAGCAGCAACACAAGTTCAGACAAAAGTTAAACCACCTGGGAAAGCTGACCTTCAAGCCAAGAGACACCCTGCCTCTATTTGTAAGACTTACCTAGTTTCTAAAGCTTCCAGATCTTCACCAAGGATGTATGGATTTTTGGTCAGGAATGGTCCCAGCTGATTGTCTTCTACACCCACATCCTTAAGAAACAGAAGTATTTTTCTTACATCTTTTTCAAAGTCCAAGGTCAGCAAGAGTTGACCTGCCTTTTGACGTTTCTCAACTTGGGATAAGTCAACTCCTACACCAAAGAAAATGAAAAATTGCTTTAAATACAGGCCCTACTTCACATGTTTCACAAAGGCACACTGAAATGTATAGGGCTACTCATTTTTTGCACTGATTTAGCAAATACAAATTCCTGCACGCAGTAAGGTCTCAACGTCTTGTGCATTGTGGAAACATTCCAGATAAAATAAGCAATCGTTTTAGAGACTTTCAATGAGTTTGGGTGTTGAAGGAAGATATTTGCAGCGAGTACTACTTGATTACTCACATGTACACTAGCCTATACCACAGGCAGAGACCTACTCTTGCTGCATAGAATCATAGAACAGCTCAGGGTGGAAAGGACCTTAGAGATCTTCTACTCCAATCCCCCTGCCATGGGCAGGGACACCTCTCAACTAGATTGGCTGCTCAAGGCTTCATCCAATCTGGTCTTGAGCACCCCCAGGAAGGAGGCAGCCATTCCAGAGTCTCACCACCCTCATACTGAAGAACTTCTTCCCCAGCTCCAGTCTAACTTTGTTCTCCCTCAGCTTCAAACCATTCCCCCTTGGCCTGCCTCTAGACACTCTCAGCAAAAGTCCCTTTGCAGCCTTCCTGCAGGATCTCTTCAGGCACTGGCAAGCAGCTCTAAGTTTCCCCTGGAGTCTTCTCTTCTCCATGCTCAATACCCCCAGATTCCTCAGCCTGTCCTCAGAGCAGAGCTGCTCCAGTCCTTGGATCATCTTTGTGGCCTCCTCTGGCCTCCCTCCAGCAGCCCTGTGTCCTTCTTACAATGGGGACACCAGAAATTGAATGCAGTGTTTGAGGTGGCGTCTCAAAAGAGCAGAATAAAGGAAGTATTTCTAACTCCATTAGACAAAGTAATGGGACAATCTTGTAGTGAAGTGCTTTTGGCTCACACATCATCTCTTGCTACACGGGGCCAGATCTTCCCCTCTTAAATATAGTTCTCCAACTTCCTCCTAGCATTCCTTACAGTTTTGGGAAACAAAAAGGCAGCCAGCAACTTCGAACTATGAATGGATAACTGAGTTTAACTGCTTTTTGATGACAAGTAAAGGTCTCTTCCATCCCTTCCTTCTTGCTTCACCCTTTAACTGTGCCCCACTTCTATGGTTCCACAGAGTGACTGTCCTCCTTCCTTCCCTCCAAGGATGAAGAGCTGTAATTTCTTTTCCAGCACACTCAGGCATCCTTAACCAGTCCAAAAGAAAGGCTCCTCAAGTTACACAAAGTGCTTCTCAGAAGCTGTGGGAGATGCCTCCTTCTAGCACCTGTAGCACTAAGGGACTAAAACGATCTAGTTTAAGTCTGGCTAGTCTTCAAATTTTGAAGACAAAACTTGTCATGCAGTCCCCTCTCTATTCTCTTTTTACCCTGGATACCATCCTGCTGCTTTTAGCCATTGGTCAGCATTCCTATTTTCAAGTTTACAAGGCACCCAGCAAGTTCAGAGCAAAAATTAGAGAGTCTCCAAAGTTCCAGGCACAGGGAAACCACATAAAGAAACCTACACATACCTAAGTGGACAAGTTTTGTCAAGGTTTCAGAGTGATCAACATAATCTCGGAGAGTGGAAGACTGAAGAGGAAGAAGTGGTTCTGCAATGATCTGTACAGCTTCTTCCTCAGAAATCTCCTGCAAAGCAGATGAAGGTGGGATGTCATCCCAGTCTAGGAAACAAAGAGGAAAGGTCAAATACATATTGTGAAAGACAAAGCCACTCCCATCAGACATTATACTCATTTCCTAAAACCCATTTTAAAATGCAAGAAGACTTCACACAAGATCAATAGCCTGTAAGGAAAAAAGTTTTCACTGTGAGGGTGCCAGAGCCCTAGAGCAGGCTGCCCAGAGAGGTTGTGGAGTCTCTTTCTCTGGCGACTTTCCAAACCCTCCTGGATGTGTTCCTGTGCGCCCTGCGCTAGGTGACCCTGCTCTGGCAGGGTGGTTTGACTGGATGATCTCTGGAGGTCTCTTCCAACTCCTAACCTTCTGTGATAAAAACACAGACCCTGCTCTCAGCTTTTGTCTCTGTCCCATTCCCCTCTCACTGCCCACCAACTCTTACTCATGGCCAAATCTGAGGATGGTACCCAGCAAACCTGCCTTGATCACTGCAGGTAACAAATCATACACCTTCTCGAGGAAGAACCTTTTTTCATGTCTTCACAAATGCATTCTTGCCTGATCATATGTAGATCAAAGGCTAATGTGAAGATTATTTTCTGCCACCTGGCAAGCCCACTGCTTTGTGCCTTTTCTGAATCTGATGCCTCAAGTCCAGTTAACTTTCAAAGTATTTCACAGCCAGCTCCAACCAAGCTCTCATGTCTTATCCACTAGGAAATGGCTGCTGAGTGCCACCACTCCATCAGCCAAAGAAACTGAGCTCCATTTCCTACTCATAGAATGGTTTAGGTTGGAAGGGACCTCAAAGATCATCTAGTTCCAACCCCCTACCATAGGCAGGGACACCTCCCACTGGTACAGGTCACTCAAGGCCTCATCCAACCTAACCTTGAATACCTCCAGGGAGGGAGCATCTACAGCCTCTCTGGACAACTTGTGCCAGTGTTTCACTACATTCACTGTAAAGAACTTCTTCCTAACATCCAGTTTCAACCCATTCCTCCTCATCCTGTCATTACAAGACCTTGTCAATAGTCCCTCCCTAGCCGCGCCAAGGTCTCCTGGAAGCCTTCTCTTCTCCAGGCTGCAGACCCCCAACTCTTGTAGCCTGTCCTCACAGCAGAGCTGCTCCAGCCCTCTGAGAATCTTCGTGGCCTCTTCTGGACTCTTTAAGATTTCCGAGTGAACACCATGATGCTCGTCCCCCTTAGGTGTTTGAACTCGCAGAGCTCAGTGTCTATTAAAAAAAAAAATTCTCTAAACAGTTCCATTTTTCCACTGTCAGAAGCTCAAAGCAGCTAGATCAGGACTGCTGTCTGCAGGCTGGCAGCTGGCATCCACCTCAATTATCAAACTAATTACTGATAATGAACACAAATTCTGAACTCTTCAGGATGGGGATTTTCCGTGCTCTGCACCTTCACACAATGACTGCCTAGAGACTAGGACAACACTCTTCCACATCGGAATAACAAAGCCACACCAGAACTATCAAGATAAGTTCCAAAGTAAGTAGCATGATCCTAACATTCCAGGAAGAGTTGCACAGACTAGCTCAAGAGCTGTTGAAGGTCTTGCCACTTCTTTTTCTCAAAGCCTCAGGAACGAAAGCACAGTAAAGTGTTTTCAGCATCATGTACTTCTTAAATAGTAATAAGAACTCTCTAGGAATCTAGATGGATGTGAAGTACTTTCCTCCAACTTGCTGAGGACCAAACCAAGGTCCATTCTTGAAACACAGACATCCTCCTATTTTTTTCTACTTTAAATTCTTTAGACTTATCAGAAAACACAGCTCAAGTTACCAAAAAAGTCAGTCAGACATTATGTTTACTGCATTATATATAATGTTAACTGTGCACAAGAAGTTTCGTGTAAACCTGAGGAAGAATTTTTTTTCTGGAACAGGCTGCCCAGGGGGGCTGTGGAGTTTCCCTCTTTGGAGATATTCAAAACCCACCTGGACACATTCCTGTGTGATCTGGTCTAGATGATCCTGCTCTGCAGGGGGATTGGACTGGATGAGCTTTTGAGGTCCCTTCCAACCTCTGACATTCCATGATACACAATAAGTCTGCTGGCAGATAAAAATCTGGCAAGTAGATAAACTGCACCACAGCTGCAGACACACATGAGCTGGTCGACCTGTCAGATCTTGTGCAGCACTGTTTCCACAACCAGCTGCACAAACACACAGATCTCAGTTGCACCTCTGAGCTACCTCAAAAATAAACTATGTAGGATCCAAGTTGGCTGGGCTCAAAGCAGAATCTGAACATACAAGACTGCTTAGTAATCCAGAGCAAGTTTCCTCAGCCTACTAGAGCTACTTTCAGAGAATGCTGGCTATATTTGTTTTTAAGATCTAAAAGCAGAGAAAAGGGAGGCAACCTCCTTAGGGCAACAAGACGAAGGCAGTCACGTATCTATCTCCTTTTCTCGGGAGGCAGCTGGACAAATCATTTGCCACCAGGGCAGTGCTTAAGCAGGCTTCACGCTGCTGCCTCCTGTTGTTCATCCCTCATCATACAGAGAGCTGCGCTAGCCGCTTCAGGGGCTTCAAACAGCAGCTCCAGACCAACTTTTACCCAAAGCATTTCATCTTTACCTAGGCTTAAAGGCATTCTTTGTATGCTAGAGTGACCATAGGAATTCTGTGTCAACTGACACAAAGTTTACACCAAGTAAAACTCAGGAACTTCGGCTAAACGTTTCAGACAAACAGGCCAAAAAGGGAGACCCAAGGGCATGACTTGGGAGTAATGGCATCACAGAATCAGTGAGGCTGAGATTATCACATCCAGACTATGACCTAACACCACAACAGCCGCTAAACCATGCCACCAAGTGCCACATCCAATCTTTTCTTCAAGACCTCCAGGGATGTTGACTCCTGGGCAGCCTATTCCAGTGCCTAATGACCCTTTCCGTCTGGAAGCGCTTCCTAATATCCAACCCAAACCTCCCCTGGTGCAGCTTCAGACCATGCCCTTACAGCCCCTTACCTTCATACAGTATTTCTGCATTCAAGTCAGGTAGTGTTTCTGCTTTTGCTTCTTCCCGTGTTACTGCTGAAGGCAAACTATTTTTGGGAGAAGAGGATCCATCTTCGGTGCTACCAGTTGGAGAACAGCTTCCCACAGATACATGCCTGCACGCCGGCCACCTCCATGTCAGAATGGCACTTCTGGAGGGCAGCAGGGCCAGACCGGCAGACTCGGGACGCGCCCGTGTGGTGCCATTGCGGCCGCACAGCCTCCGAGGAAATTCGGCAGCACGGGCGGCTTGCAGCAGGCAATACCAGCGGGAGACCTGCCGGGCCCGCAAAGCCATCCTGCGCCTCAGCGCTGTATCCTGCCGAGACAGAGTGGGAACACAGGCGATGCCTCACCCGGGCCGCGGGGCTGGCAGCCGGAACGGCAACTCTCCGAGCGCTACAGCAGAAATTACCTGCTATAAAGCCTTAAGGTGCCGCTCCGCGGCTTTACGCGCGTGACTAACGGAGGAGGAATAACTGAGGAGCTGGCTCTAAAACCCCACAGTTCGCTACCCTGTACGACAGCCACTCCCTTGGGAGCGCGCCCGAGCCCCACACCCTCCCCAAGGGACGGGGTCCTCCGCGCACACAACGCCGCAGGGCTAGGAAAAACCAGGCCGGGCCGGACCGGCCCGCGCCACCACTTGCAGGCCTCCCCAAGGCAGCAGCCTCTGCGCCCAGCCTGCTTTGAGGGCAAGCAGGCTGCTCCGCACTGCAGCGAGCTCGGCGTGCGGGAGGACGAGTGCGGGCACCNGGCGGCGCGGGTGGGCGATCGGGTTGGTTCGGGCCGCGCCACGCCGCGTCCGCGACGCCCCGCTAAGCCCAGAGCAGCGCTGGGGCGAAGGGAAGGGGGCGAGATGGCGTCGTGCGTGGGGAGCCGGACCCTGAGCAAGGACGACGTGAACTACCGCTTGCACTTCCGCATGATCAATGAGCAGCAGGTGGAGGACATCACGCTGGAGTTCTTCTACCGGCCGCACACCATCACCCTCCTCAGCTTCACCATCCTCAGCCTTATGGCCTTCGCCTTCACCAGGTGTGTGGCCCTCGGCGGCGCCGCCGTCGCTGCCTTGGGGGTCCCCCCGGCCCCGCCCCTGGCTGCTGGCAGCGCCGCGCGTACCGGCCCCGGGGCGAAAGAGATCCGGGGACGGGGAACGGGAAGGCTGCTGGTGTCGGTGCCCTGGCAGCGAGGCCGGGCAGCGCGGCGCCGGCGGGCGATGATTTCTGCCGGGGGCGGGTTAACGGCGACCTGGTTGCCGGGCCATGACTTGCTGCATGCTCCGCGGGCTGGGCTGTTACATCCCGGGGCTGGCTGGCTGGAGAGCACCCTTCTAGGAGGACCTCTTTTCTCAGAGCCGTTATCCTCCTCTGTACCTTTCCTGGAGACTTGCTGATCTTTTCGAGGCTCTCTGTGAAAGTCTTTACCTAAACGTTTGTTTCGATCAGTTGCCAAAAATGGCTTCACGAAGCGCAGCAATGACATCATTAAGAGCAGATAATTCAGCAGGAGTTCAGTGGAGGGGAGTGAATGTTCTTCTGCTATCATTTTTATCCAACATACTTTGTCTGAGGTCATTCACGCGTTGGCTTCGGCACTGGTGCTGATCTGCTTCGGCACTGGTACTGATCTGCATAGATGCTGGTACTGATCTCCTTCAGCACTGTTGCTTATCTGCTTCGGCACTTGCTGATGTGCTTCAGCACTGGTACTGGTCTGCCTCGACGCTGGTGCTGATCTTGCTTAGGTCTTGGTACTGTTCTCCTTTGGCACTGGTGCTGATCCGCTTAGGCACTGATCTGCTTTGGTGCTGGTATTGATCTGCTTCAGCGCTGGTGCTGCCCTGCTTCGGCGCTGGTGCTGCCCTGCTTTGGCACTAGTGCTGCCCTGCTTCGGCACTGGCACCGTCCTGCTTAGCCACATCCTTTCCCCACCACAGCGACACCTCTATGGTTCTCATTCATGGAAACTGGCACTGCCATGGTGTGGCATGCTGACATGCTATCAGTCATGGAAGTAAAGCTAAGAATGGACGCAATCATTTTCAGGAGCCTTATTTGTAAAGAAAGGGAATAGCAGTGTGGTTTGAAGGATATCTTGGCAGTGTTTTTCTAACTTGTGTGCACTATTTATGGCCTCCTACTGAATGGGGCTGTGAAGCTGATAACCTAATCCTCTCTTAGGCTAAATTGTCCAGTCTTTGGGCAAAAGGTGATTGCTGAGAGGTTTTGGCTGAGCTGCACATCGTATTTTGGGCTCATTTACATATTTTATATGCACAATCACAGACTTCATTGGCCTCCTTGATCGAACTCTGCATTTGACAGAAGAATACAATTATTTGTCCATAGGCCTGCAGTGTGTAATTGTGTGGCTGCAAGTGGTCTCGAATGTGTCTTGTTTAAACTTGTGTATGGCCACAGGGAAGATATTTTTGGTCAACATAGCCCTCGTACTGTTTAGATTCATAGAGTGCTATAGGTTGGAAGCAACCTCAAAGATCATTTAGTTCCCCCCACCCTGCCATGTGCAGGGACATCTTCCACTCGAGCAGGTTGCTCAAGGCCTTGTCCTACCTGGCCTTGAACATTTCCAGGGAGGGAGCAGCCACAGCCTCCCTGTGCAACCTGTTCCAGTGTCTCACCACCCTCACTCTAAAGAATTGCTTCCTAATATCTAGTCTAAGTCTACTGTCTTTAAGCTTAGATGTTACTTGAGTGGAATGTCCAAGAGGTCCTTTCTTAAATGAGAGACACGTTTCTGTGCTTTGGTACAGTGTTTAGAGACCTTTGCCGTAAGTGCTTCTCTTCTTGTCTCCCCTGGCCTGATCATTTTTCTCATTATTGGGCTAATTTAGGTCAAACTTGTAAGTCACTAAAGGATTCTGATCCGGACATTGTTCTGAAGGATTAATGGATTCGATTGCTTACCTTTGGGGAAGGAGAGGAATGAGTTCTTTGAAGCAGAGGATGAGCCAAGCAGCAGGTTAAGAACTGCAGCCTTCTATGCCCAGATAATATTGCTTCACATCTGGGATGTCTGCATTTTCCCAAGAGGACTGCTAGCTTTCTAACTCTTTTTCTTCTGTTTCATTTTCTTCCTCCTGTCTATCTGCCTGCTCTGCCTCACTTCCTGTGTTTAAATACTCCTTGACTTCTCTTTAACTGTTGTCAGTTTCTCTACTGTGTAGGTTGTGGAAGCTACTCTGATACTGTTGTCTTCCCCCTTGTTCCCCTCAGCAATTTCAAATTGTCACAAGAGTTTCCTAAATCTCCTGGGTGATACTAGAATGCTGCTTGTGTTGCTTTATTTATTGTTCTTCTCCCCCTCTACTCTGCCCTGGTGAGACTACATCTGGGGTACTACCAGATCTGGGCCCTCCAGTTCAAGAAGGACATAGAACTGCTTGAGAGAATTCAATGCAGAGCCACAAAAATGCTGAAGGGAATGGAACAGCTCTGTTAGGAGGAGAGCCTGAGGGAGCTGGGGCTGTGCTGCTGGGAGAGGAGGAGACTGAGAGGTGACCTCAACAATGGTTATAGGGATGTGAAGGTTGAGTGCCAGGAGGATGGAGACAGGCTGTGTTTGGTGATGCCCAATGACAGGACATGGGGCAATGGGTGGAGGCATAGGAAGTTGATTATAAACATCAGGAGGAATTTTTTTCCCTGAGAGGGTGCCAGAGCACTGGAACAGGCTGCCCAGGGGGGTTGTGGAGTCTCCCTCTCTGGACATACTCAAAACTCACCTGGATGTGTTCCTGTGTGATCTGCTCTGGGTGATCCTTCTCTGGCTCTGGCAGGGTGGTTGGACTGGATGAGCTTTGGAGGTCCCTTCCAGCCCCTGACATTCTGTGATTTGGGATGCTACCCAAACTGCACATGGTCTTAGAACTGGGGGGAAGACTTTAATTCCCCAGGCGCTTACACTATGTGCTCCCAGCTCTGGTCTTTCTATTCCCATTAGCTTATTGCACTGGGTTTCCAGTGATTCTCTTTGTGTTTCCACCTCTTGGGCACAAGGCTCTGCAGACTTCCCAGTTAGGTGTGCGACAAGTGATTCTTTGCTTCCTCTGTGCTGTCAGTTGTTCCATAGGTCCCCTAGTCAATTTGTTAAGCAGGGGATTTTCTCTGATGCAGTCGTTCTGATGTTAAGTAAATTTTTTTTTTCCAGGAACTAAAGCATTCTGCTTACCTTAAACTTTCTTGTCTCTTTTGTAATCGTTTTGTGTCAGGAATATGTGGGGTTTCAGGTAAACTGAGAAAATGCTTTTGCATATTATGTACCATGTCGTAACACGGGCGTCTCCCATGGGATCACTGTGAGTAGCCAATTCTGTTTTTGAGCAGGCAGATAAGGGTGAAGCTGAACTTCAACTAACAGTAATCTTCAGGTAGCAATAATAATAGCCATCATCCAGAAAAAGAAATGTGAGTGCGTTTAACTTTTCCAGGTTCAAGTGGGGAGTAGAGGGTATTCTGTCTTTTAAAGCTTCTCTTTCTAGTGCTTTTTGATGGTGGCTGCAACTCCCTTGGCTATTGCCTGCTGAATGAGCCAGACAAGCTCCTCTGCTTGCAGGCTACACCCTGGAGTGGCGGTGCAGAGTGGCTCTAGCTTTCCCTGACCTCTTTTTCTCTGGAGAGAGGTATGTGGCCTTCTCTGAGCCTGGAGGCAGCCAAGGTTGCAACCATGAGAGAGGTTGTTGCTGAAGGTGATATTTTGTGGAATGCACAACGTGGACTGAGGAAGGAGACAGGTTAGTAGCATCTGGTGTGGAGCTGCAAGGGTTTATGGAAGCAGGAGTAAGACCTGTAAGGATGCAGGATGTCTTTTGCATCCCTTAATTAATGAAGCTGATTAAACTGGATTGTCATGCTTTTTAATTTGTTTTGGGGAGTTTATGGCAGATTTATTTTTCCCAACCGTGCTCTAAATTTAGTGTCCTAGCTATTTTTTCTTCAGCTGAATATAATCTTTTTTTAATTCATGATGTAATAACTTACTAGTTTACAGTTTTGGTAATGTGCCAGCATAGTGTAGTGCTCTGGAGCAAGCAGAAGAGCAAGAGAGAGAAAAAAAGGCTGTGCTTTGTTTCTTTTTAATCATCTCTTCTCCAAAAGGCCACAGAATTGACAAACATGCTGGTAAAGGGAGTTCGAATGGAAGGAATTCTCATATGTTCTTCCATGTAAGCATTAAAAACCTTGTTTTGGAAGCATCACAATTCCACAGGCTAAGTGAGGAGATAATTTAACACATTTTCCTGATTTCCATGATTGTGTCTTTCCTCCAAGAGTTATTTAGGTTCCCTGTTTCTTCTGGCATTTCCAAAAATAGTTCTTCCAGGCACACGCTGGAGTTCTTATCCTAACTCTTGCACAATAGCAAATCTCTTGTTCCCACCTTTTTTGCCTGCCTCTGGCAGGAATGTCTGCCCCTTTTGAAATGAATCTGCAAGCCAAAATGAAGAACCTCTACCTCTGACTTGCAGTGAAATGCAGTTTAACACTGCATACAACGTCTTTGTTGGTTTTGGGGCACGGGCACTGTGATGGTTTTCCTGGAGCTGAGTGGTACTCAGTGTACTGTGCTGCCATCGAATGAGATCTGGACAGGCTGAGAGCTGGATGAAGGAGAACCTCCTGAAGTTCAGTAAGGACAAGTGCAGAGTCCTGCATCCGGGGAGGAACAACACCAGGCGGCAGTACAGGCTAGAGGGTTGACCTGCTGGAGAGCAGCTCCACAAAGCTTGGAGTCCTGGTTGATAAGAAGTTACCCATGGGACAGCAATGTGCCCTGGTGCCCAAGAAGGCCAGTGGTACACCAGAGTGCATTAAGGAGCGTGTGGCCAGCAGGTTAAAGGAAGTTCTCCTCTCCCTCTACTCAGCCCTAATTAGACCACATCGGGAATATGATGTCCAGTTCTGGGGTCCCCAGTTCAAGAGGGACAGGGAACCGCTGGAGAGAGTCCAACAGAGAACTACGAGAATGGCTGGGGGACTTGAACATCTCTGCTGTGAAGACAGACTGAGAGCCCTGGGGCTGTTTAGTCTGGAGAAGAGAAGGCTGAGAGGGGACCTGATCAGCATGTGTAAATATCAGAGGATGAAGGTGTTGGTCTCTTTTTGGTGGTGCCCAGTGATAGGACAAGGAACACCAGGTACAACCTGGAGCACAGGAGATTCCACCTCAGCATGAGGAGACAATTCTGTAGGGTGAGGGTACTGGAGCACTGGAGCAGGCTACCCAGAGAGATTGTGGAGTCTCCTTCTCTGGAAGCTTTCAGAACCCATCTGGATGTGTTCCTGTATGGTTTGCCCTGGGTGATGCTGCTCTGGCAGGGGATTTAGACTTGATTTCTGGAGGTCCCTTCCAACCCCTATCGTTCTGTGCTTCTGCCCACCTGACTCTACAAGTGATGACAAATGATTACAGCATCTTTCGCTTCTGTCCTGGCTGTGCTGAATAGCACAATGATGTGACTGATAATCTGTCAAAAAAAAGAAAGTCCCCCAGTTTGGTGGCATCTGTGACAGCTCTGAGCATGTGCTTTATTTGCATGTGTTAAAACAGGAACATGGCTCTGCTGCCTGAGCTATCGGAGCCTCCAGCTCCGGCTGGGAAGTGTGCTGGATGGCATGAGGCTCTCAAAACTGCCAAGGGAGCTAGAGTTAAGCTCTGGAACTTGGAGTTCACAACTGGTGTAAAGTGTCACCCTGTGCAGTCCTGGCTGCTGGAAAATGACTGGGAATTCCAGACTGAGCTGGTTTAATGACTGGGAATTCGGGACCGAACTGCCATGGGGAGTCCCTAAGGCTCGCAGAGAAACCGTTAATGTTTAATGTTCTTTTTCCTGCCATACAGTTAAACTAACACATACAGTTAAACTAACACAGCACTTAAATGTTTCACAATGATGTGAGTCTCTGATGGAGCTGTTGAATTAAGTTCAATTTTGAGGGAAAAGGGAAATAATTGGGCAAAGTGAGAAATATTTGATAACTGCAGTGAGTATCTGCTGCAAAATGGACTTAAGCTGTCACAGAACTTTTACTGAACTGACCAGAAATGTGACAAATGGCTTTGCTAGGAAGAGATTTATACCTTTGTGAAGTTTACTGGGAAGATTTTGGTATCGTGAGTGGGGGCTAAATAAAGGAATGTATTTAAATAGATAAACTCATCCTGAGTGCCTGGAAATGACCCAGATAGTAACACTTGAAGTTTGTTTGCGGCGAGTGATACATTATGAAATGCATATTCTGATAGTCTGCAGTTTGTGTCTATTTCTGTTACTGAAGTACCCTAGAAGATGGCTGCTGGTTAGAAAACTTGGGCGTGGGGTGATTTTTCTTTTTGTTTTGTTATTTTTTTTTTTTTTTTTAATTTCCCGACTGTAAAATAGATTCTACCTGCCTAAAATGAAGGAAGAGCTCAGTCAAATTTGCCTTGGCAGTGCAAACTCAATTTTTGGGTCTCTCTTCTGTCCATATGGCAGTAGCACAAATAACACCTGATATTTTATTCATACTTTTGGCATGATAGATGTAAAAGCAATATTTTTTTTTCCTTTTAAGTTTTGCTGTCTCTCCTATAGGTGGATTCTGAGCTGTGTAATCATTATTTCCAAAGGCTGGTGGCAATATCTGCGCTCACCTCAAACGTTTGGCATTGGGAACAGGCCAAGGAAAGTGAAGGGAGTTGTGTGCAGCAGCCAAGCAGCAGGGGGAAATGAGAGTTTTGGTTTAGGTTTCTGTTTGCTGCATGAAAGTACTTTTGATGATGTGTCTGTGAACATTGAAGGGGGAAGACTTTTTCTCACTTTTTGTTAAAATTTAGTCATTGCTTCTACATTGACTTGCAACAATGCTTATGGCTAGCATGTGTTGGTTATATCCTTAACTCTCTCATAAGAAAGAGGTACCCAGAAGTGCAGAGCAGTTGCCTGTGTGCCTGTTTCTTATACTTATTTCCATGTGCTCTTTATTTAAGTAATATGGTGCCTTCAGAGCCTTTCAACTTCATCCTTCTAATGCACTTTAACACTTTGATGTTGTCTGTCTCTTCAGGGATGATTCTGTCCCAGAGGATAATATTTGGAGGGGTATCCTCTCTGTGATTTTCTTCTTTCTAATCATCAGTGTTCTAGCTTTTCCCAATGGTGAGTAGGTTTATAATGTTTATACTTTTTGTGAATTTCTCTTTATTGCCACTATATTTATTTTGACTTTTTTTTTTTTTTAATTAAGGTACCACTTTAATATTTTATATTTCTTTTCATTGACTCTTTTGAATTCCTGTATGTTAAGGAACAGCTGAAAAATGGGTTGCTACCATACTGAGTGGAGATAACAATAAAATGCAAATTCTTTATGACTTCTCTGTATCTAATAAGAAAGTCAGGCTTTCAAAATCAGTGCCTTTATTTGTAAGGGTGCTGCTGCAGCTCACATTGCTAAGTAACGATGTTGCTAGACCTTTAAATAATGTTGAAATGGAGTCTGCCCCAGGGAGTTTTAACAGCAGTGTCATTCTACAAATTCTTAGAGTTCTAACACATAAATCACTGTAAGTGGTGATACTTAGGAATGGTAGAAGTGAAATTACAGTTGCTCAGTAGGAATTAAAGATGGAAAAAGGTTTTTGTTAATTGTGTGAGGAGCAGAAAGTGCAAAAAGGTAAACTGCTTCTGTGAAGGAGATGCTGTCTTCTTGGTGTTTGGGTTTTAAGTTTACTATCTGTTTAGTTTCTACTTAATGCTGTCAGCAAGAGCACAATTCTTGGGTCAGAGCTAAACCATCTCAGAATTGGCAGTGCTCAGTAAAAAAACAAAAAACTGACAGTGGTTTTGCCCAGGGCAGGTTTGTCATTCAGAGTTGGGCTGTGTTTTTCTCGCATCTTAAATATCATGAGCCCACACTTTTCAGAAAACACTCCCTGTAAGACTGAATACCAGAGAAAAATGAGCTTTATGCATCCAGCAGTGAAAGAGCAGTCTGCAGTCTGTGCTGAGAAGATTATTCAGCCACTTCATGCTACCTCCATGTATGATTCATGTTTAGAGGCTTTCCTGTTTCACTAGACTTAATCTTCTCTGCTTTTCCCATTACCTGAGAGGTTTCTAATCTAATTAAGTCAGTTTATCCCTGGCTCTGCAGTAAATAATACTGGGTCTGGCAAAGAGCAGAGATGTCTTCCTTCCTCTTTGATAGATGATACCCAGTTTGGAAGTTTTGGGAAGCCTGTTTGCTGACATTCCATGGTCATCGCACGGCTAAGCACCACATTTCTTTGTTACCACACTGACATTTGGATTTGATGACTTCATTGGGAGCAAGACTTGTGTGAGCTGTAGTCTAGAAAGCAGGTGAAGAGCTCCTCAGATGACACCTGAGATAGACTGAGCAAACAGCATATTACTGTTCTGGAAACAGCTCTATAAGGATAATGGAAAATGTTGTTGACATCCTACTAATTGGCAGGCTCCTCTGACTGTTCTTTTTTTAACAGAGTCTAAACTTTCAAGTGTGTTACATAGTTTGCAAAAGTGATCCATGCCCATGTCAAATCTGCATATGAGATAACTACAAAATGATTACGTGGTCCATACTGACTGTCTCCTAACAGGCTTCTTTTTTGTTTCCTGTCCACAGGACCTTTTACACGTCCCCACCCTGCAATTTGGAGAATGGTTTTTGGTAAGTTTAAGTTGGGTTCCTGACTTTTTTCTTTTTTCTTTTTTTTCAGTGCTTCTTCAGGACCAGCTACTTTAATTTTCAGATGAATGGAATTGTCATGAACACAATTTTGATGCACAACTATGTTTCATGTCACTTCCCTCCCACTTCTGAGCAGTTGCTTATAATCTGTTCTTAACTATGTTTGGGAATGTCAATGTAGTTACTCTGCCTTAGTGTGCTCTGGTGGCCAAGAAGCTCAATGGTATACTCGAGTACATTAAGAAGAGTGTGTCCAGCAGGTCAAGGGAGGTTCTTCTCCTCTACTCAGCCCTAGTTAGACCATATCTGGAATATTGTGCCCAGTTCAAGAGGGACAGGGAACTGCTGGAGAGAGTTCAATGAAGAACTAAGAGGATAGTTAAGGGACTGGAGCATCTCTGTTATGAGGAAGAGCTGAGAGACCTTGGGCTACTTTGTCAGTGCCTACAAAATCCTGAAGGGTGGCTGTCAGAAGTATGCAGCCAGGCTTTTTTCAGTCATACTCAGGGACAGGATGAGGGGCAGTGGACAAAAACTCAACCACAGGAAATTCCATCTCAACATAAGAAAAAAACTTTGTTACAGTGAGCATGACAGAGCCCTGGAGCAGGCCGCCCCAATATGGTTGTGGGGTCTCCTCTGGAGATCCTCAAAACCCACCTGGATGGACCACCACCCTAGGTTATCCTGCTCTGGCAGAGGGGGTTGGACTGCATGATCTCTGGAGGTCCCTTCCAACCTGTGATAAAGTACCAGAAAAGAATCATTGGTTTTGATATTCTATTTTAATCTTGTTTCATACTTGTCCTTCCTAATCTTCCCTCACAGCCCCCACACTGCCATCTTTGCCTACTTGAAAAAGGTTTGGGGTCTTATAGCTTCTGACTAAACCAAATTTGATAAGATGCTTCTTTTCAATGTTGGCAAAAAAAGCTTATTAAATTTGTACAGCTTTGTCTTTGTGTTGCTTAACTTACATTCATTGATATTTTTACCATGTATATTTTCATATTCTTAACTTAGAATTTCAGCAAAAACAGCTCTGTCAGTTGCACTCCCAGTCTGGAAAACAATTCTGTTAATTCTAGAGCTTGCTGAGTGAAATCCTGCTTCTTAAATACCAGAGTGATGTGGCAAAAAACACATGAGGGATTTTATTTTGTAGTAATTCAGGGTTCAGAGAGACTTCAAGCACATTTACAGAGAACTGGACACATTCAAAAGCTGATCTGCTGATGATCTTTTTAAGGAGACTGTTTCTGTCACCTGCCACCTTATGTAGCTAAAAATAAATAGCTTTCCAAAGTAGCTGGTTACTCATCTATTGACGTTCAGAGGATACTGCTGGGTAGATAGCATTGGTTAAAGAATCCTGCTCCTTGTGAAGTGTAGGGCCTGCTGCTTGTGTCAGACTGCATTAAATGGCAATGAAAAAAAGGTCATTCCCAGTGTTGATGCTGACAGACCTTGACACCTATACTTCTGAGAAAAGGCTGCATGCAAAATCAAGAGCAACAGAGTCACAGAATTAGGCATTGGAAGGGACCTCCAGAGATCATCCAGTCCAATCCCCTGCCAGAGCAGGATTGTCTAGGGCAGGAACACATCCAGGTGGGTTTCGAAAGTCTCCAGAGAAGGAGACTCCACAACCTTTCTGGTCAGCCAACTCTGGGGCTTTGGCACCCTCACAATGAAAACGTTTTCCCTTCTGTTCCAGTGACACCTCTCTGCTCCAGTTTGCACCCAGTGCCCCTTGTCCTGTCATTGGCCAACTCTGAGCAGAGCCTGTCTCTATCCTCCTGATACTGCCCTGCACATCTTTATCAGCATGAATGAGGGCAGTCCTCAGGTTCCTCTGCTCCAAGCTCCCAGCCTCAGCTCCCTCAGCCTGGCCTCATCAGGTAGATGTTCCACTGCCTGCAGCAGCCTGGGGGCTCTGTGCTGGACTCTCTCAAGCAGTTCCCTAAGGTCCTTCCTGAAGTGAGGGCCTCAGAACTGGACACAATATTCCAGATGTGACTTCACCAGAGCATTTTTCCCTATGTAAGTCTATTTCTTCTGGCATGGCTTATTTAGTCATTGTTCAGTAGATGAAAGGCAGGAGTAGTGTGTCCTCAGCATTTCAAGGTGCACCCTTTCTCATTTCTTGTAGTAGTGTGGCATCTGCTTGCCCCTGGCTGTGCTGCAGAGGGCACTTCCTACCCCCTTGTGTACACTTGCATGCACTTGTTCTCTAGCATTTATCGGGGACTAATTACGTGTGAGTTTTGATTTCAGTTTAAAATGTCCTTCTAGAGTTGCTGTAGGTTATTTTGGTTGGCAGATACTGAGTTTTTTTCACATTAATCTTTCTGCTTTCCATGACATTGCTGCAGGACACAAGTAAGTTTGAGTTCCAAATTATGGAAGTAGTGTTTGTGTGCCTCTTCCAAGTGTGATCTTAGAGATCTGTGAACTTCTGAATACTATAAAGACATGCTCCAAATACCAGCTCCATCTACCTACAGCAGTACACCTAGGACTGGAAGCCTCTTAAAAGTTCTTTTTAAACATAAAGTCCACACTTGGACATTGGGAAGAGAGAGGCAGTAGCCCCAAACGTAATTTATGATGACATGAAAACAAATCATAATGATCTTTATCTTTAAAAGCTTCAAACAGCAAATTTTCCAGCTCACAGAAGTAACTCAAAAATCTATTAGTTTATAACTGCTCTTTATTGCCAGCAGAGCTCAAAATTGTCAGGTGTGATCTTTGCTGAAATCTGCATCTAGAGTTAGAGACCTGCATTAATGAGACTGAGGAAACATAGATCAAAGGGACAGAGCTAATCCAATCCTGGGCTCCTAATGGATCTCTTACTAAAGAGCTTCCTGATCACAGCCTGAGCTGATTAGACTGATATTGTTCCAAACAGGAGGAGACCGAAGTGCTGAGCACTCAGAGATTAGCATGACTTACGTTTTCTGAGCTTTTTTGTGTGGAGCCACTGCATGTAGAAAACTTGTTTGTGCAAGCTGGGCATGTGTAGAGCAGCACTTTGAAAGGAGCTTTTTGGACTGTCTGTCCCAAAATGTTTTATGACTGAACATGATTCTAAAGCTGAGTCTTTTTGCAGGACTCAGTGTGCTCTATTTTCTGTTCCTGGTGTTCGTGCTCTTCCTTAACTTTGAGCAGGTCAAAGCAGTGATGTACTGGCTGGATCCTAATCTTCGGTATGCAACAAGGGAAGCAGATATTATGGTATGTATTCATGGTACTTTATGGGACATTTTGGCTGTCTTAGCTGTGTTTTACGTGGGTGGGAGGGGATAAATCTGAATTTGCTGGCACGAGCAGTGCAGGTTTGTTTCCTGTGTTTGACAGTCAGCAGGCCTTCTGTGCCAGCTGCTGTTTCTTTATAATGAAATCAGTTGTGAAAAGCAGTCTTGTCTGTAGTCTTTCTAGTGCAGTGGGCCAAATGGGTGTGCAGTTAGGACTGGGAGATGCTTGCAGCAGGGTGGCTTTGGGTTCTTTTAAATAACAGATATGAGCCTGGATGCTGAAAGTAGATTTAGTAAGGTAGCATCTCAAAGAGGCTTGTATGGTGTGTGTCCCCCAGATCAGGTGGAGTCTTTTGATGCCACAGTGCTGCAGTCAAAAGAATTTTGATCTTGCCTTATTGCTTTGAGCTTAGGACATGGCTGACATGCTACTGACTATCTGGAAATCCAGGTACAGCAACTGCAGGGCTCTGCTGCCTTCCAGTCACCCATTTAAGTACTGGTTGCCATTGGGAAATTACTTTCATAGGCCATGATTTGGAGTTGCATGGAAAGCCAGGCTTGTTCTTCTGCCTGTTGAGCAGCATGCAAAGAGTTTCAGTACAAAGAGCATTCACCTTCAGGTAGGGACACTAGCACATGATGTTGAGGTAATAAAGGCCTGAGAGGAGTGTATGAGGGGTGTCGGAAGGCAGGCACATGAGGGTGTAAGCAGTTGAGCACCAAGCAGAAGAAGGTTAGTGTGTGGAGAAGCAAAAGCTGGAAGTTTGACCCGCTCACTATACCATCAAATTCCTGGCCACAACCGGGCCAGTGCTTCCTTACCCTTGGTTTGCACAGCTGCACACTGTGCTTACCTGTTGTAGAGTTGCTGCTGTTACCAGACTCATGCCTCCAGCAAGGAACTACACTGACTGCCTTTGGCAAACAGCAGCTTACTGCATATGCAAACCACAGCACCTGATTGAGAGTGCCTGCAATCTCCTGCCCTGGAGCACCTAAGGGGGAATGGGATCTTCACAGTGCACTAAGATTACATGAGTTGATTGATGATGAGGGCTGCATATGGGCTCCTTACCTGGAAAATTCTGGGTGCTTTGAGGGTTGCACCTCAGCTGAGTCAGCAAGACATGCTCTACAGCCCCAGCATTCAGAGCAAGGCTGTGGCTTTCTACTCTGTAAGAGGCTGTGGGCAGCCTGCTGTTAGGGTGGTGGGAGGACATGTTGCTAAATGGAGCATGAGCATGGTGGGGGTTAGTGGTGTTGCTGAGCAACTAAAAGGGAGTGGAGATGAGGAGTCTTTTTGGTAAGGCAGATTCATCTGGCTCTCCTGGCATTTAAGTGAGAAAGAAATAATGCCAAGGGAGGAGTAGTATTACAGCTGGCACGGAATTGCAGTGCAGCCACTTCTCTGGCTGTAGCAGTCAGTGGAAACTTAGAGTCCTGATACTGTCACTTAAGGTTGGAGTAAATCTTTAAAGTGCAACTATAAGGAAGGCTGCAGCTTGGTCTCTTGCGCAGGGCTGGCAAAATATAAAAGAAAGTCCAAAGAAAGTCCAAATAAAAGGAAGGCACAGCTGCAGCTGAAAAAAGATGAGAGAGGGGGTCCAGAAGAGGGCCACAGAGACAATCTCAAGGGCTGGAGCAGCTCTGCTGTGAAGACAGGCTGAGGGAGCTGAGGGTGTTCAGCCTGAAGAAGAGAAGACTCCAGGGAGACCGCAGAGCTGCCTTCCAGTACCTGAAGAGATCCTCCAGGAAGGCTGCAGAGAGACTTTTCTTAAGGATGTCTAGAGACAGGCCAAGGGGGAATGGTTCGAAGCTGAGGGAGAGCAGGATTAGACTGGAGGTGAGGAAGAAGTTCTTCAGTGTGAAGGTGGTGAGACTCTGGAATAGCCTGCCCAGGGAGGTTGTGGCTGCCTCCTCTCTGGAGGTGTTCAAAACCAGGTTGAATGAAGCCTTGAGCAGCCAAGTGTAGTTGAAAGGTATCCCTGCCTGCAGCACAGAGGTTGGAGTAGATCTCTGAGGTCCCTTCCAACCTAAGCCTTTCTATGATTTTCTTAACCGAGCAGCACTGAGCAGTGCTGTGTTGTCACCTGCAGATGGCAATGTCTATTTTAGGAGGCTTGGGGAGCAGAGATTTTTTTCAAACTGTGTTTCCAGTTGGGAATAGTCCAGTTGGTGCCCAGTGACAAGGCAGAACCCCACAGATGCAGCCTCCTGATAGCATACCGATGAGGTTCTGGTGTTGTTGCTGGGTAGTGACTGTTAGCACATGCTGCACAACATGATGAGAGGATACAGTTCCTTTCTTAGCGGTGACCAGAACATTAATATTCACAAGGAATCTGCCACTCCTCTGTGACAAAACAGTTCCCTTTACTTTTTTTTTGTTTGTTTGGTTGGTTGGTTAGTTGTTTTTTTGGTGTTGATTTTTTTTTAATTCAACCCTGTGGCTGTACTTTCTCAATGGAATGTGGTCTGGGAAATAGCTTCTGCGAGGAAATGAAGCCACAAATGATTCTTAAATGAACACAGAGATGAGTAACATAACCAACTGGGGGAGGGGGGGAGTTAGCCACAGAAGAGCCAAATTTGATCAGCAACCAGCATGAGAACAGCAGCCAGCATGAAAACAGGAAGGGGTTTCAAATCAAGATCCCCAAAGAAAAGCAAAGAACTATTTTCTGGAGTATTAGCTGTTGTGTTTATGATTGTTGATTTTCTTATTAGTATTTTATTAGTTGTGTTTATTATTATTTATTAGTAGTAT
>VWYK01124363.1:0-14789 GCA_013399775.1 Semnornis frantzii
GCAGGGAACTCCCAAACCTCACAATCCCCCACAGCCGAGATGCACAGCCCTACCCAGCAAGGCTGCTTTCATTTGGGACTTGAGGCAATTTTGCCATTTTCTGCTTTATGTAAAGCTCTCCTCATAAAGCGTAAACCGCAAAATTTTGCCATCAGTTGAGGATTACTGGATGTAAATCCTACACCACAAAAGCTAAAGCCTCTCAGGCTTCATTTAGTTTACTCTCTGACGCAGTTATTTATGTGACAACGTCGATCTCTCAGTAATTCATGCATGAACTTGTCAAGAAAACTATTTCCACTCCTCAGTAGTAGAGCGAATTTTTCTGACGTACATATTGGTGATAGACTGAACCTATAAACTATTTGGAAAACTTTTAAAGGGTTGAAAAATAAGGGATTTTTTTTTTCCCAGACCAGTAAACTGCTTACTGTAACGTTCTCATAAAGCAAGAGCTGCCAAAGCACACATTAATTTTGCTGGGTTCGTTTCATATCCATTTTCCCCCTGTTTGCACTTTTTGTACCATAAATCTCAGTGTCAAAGCATGTTACATTTTTACTGCTTTGAGCTTTTAGGCTGAGATAATAGAACAACTATATTTTTCAAGAAATGATAGGCACATAATATTTTCTGATGAAATACAACAAGCAACTGTGGAGTAACCAACAATAAAGATGGGCGCAAATTAATTTTCCTCGTTGCCTGGAAGTGCTGTTTATAGTGACAGGCTTCGTGGTAGTGCCCAGCATGCAAAAGTGCACTCACTCAGGCAAAAAAAAAGAAACCCAAGGAACACATGCTTAAAATTTCCCCCAAGTAATGTCTTCTTGTAAAATTTTGCCTACAATACCTTTTCTGATACTTGAGTCTTTCACTCAGCTTTATAACCCCGGAAGTATTTTTATTATTTTTATATTTCCTCTGTCATGGACAGAGGAATGAGTGCACCTTCAGTAAGTGTGCAGATGGCACCAAGCTGTGTGGCACAGTCGACTTGCTAGAGGGCAAGGATCCATGCAGAGGGACCTGGACAGGCTGCAGAGGTGTGCCCAGGCCAACCTCGTGAAATTCAACAAGACCAAGTGTAAGGTCCTGCGCCTGGGTAGGCACAATCCCAAACAAAACTGCAGCCTGGGCGGGGAATGGCTGAGAGTAGCCCTGAGGAAAAGGCCCTGGGGGTCTGGGGTGATGAAAAGCTAAAGATGACATTGCAGTGTGAGTGCAGCCCAGACAGCAACTGTGTGCTGGGCTGCAGCAAGAGCAGTGTGGGCAGCAGGGCAAGGGAGGGGATTGTGCCCCTTTGCTCTGCTCTCCTCAGACCCCACCTGCAGTCCTGGGTGCAGTTCTGGAGCCCCCAGCACAGGAAGGACATGGAAGTGTTGGAGCCAGTGCAGAGGAGGCCAGCAAGATGCTGAGAGGGCTGCAGCAGCTCTGCTGTGAGGACAGGCTGAGAGAGTTGGGGCTCTGCAGCCTGCAGAGGAGAAGGCTTCCAGGAGAGCTTGGAGTGGCCTTGCAGGATCTGAAGGGGGCTGCAGGAAGGCTGGGGAGGGACTATTGACAAGGTCTGGGAATGGCAGGACAAGGGGAATGGGTTTGAAGTGTCAGAGGGGAGATTGAAAGTGGATGTTAGGAGGAAGTTGTTTGCAGTGAGGGTGGTGAGACACTGGCACAGGTTGCCCAGGGAGGTTGTGGCTGCTCCCTCCCTGGAGGTGTTCAAGGCCAGGTTGGAGGAGGCCTTGAGTGACCTGTGCTAGTGGGAGGTGTCCCTGCCTATGGCAGGGGGTTGGAACTGGATGATCCTTGAGGTCCCTTCCAACCTTACCATTCTATGATTCTATGATTTTCAAGTGGCTTAAAGAAACTGGGAGAAATAATTTCAATTCTAATGGAATAAAGCTAGGTTTTCAATCAATGCATAAAATTGTAGAGACACTGAATGATGCAGCTTTGATTGTTGGTGCTTGAAGATTAACATTGTCCTCATTATATGGAGGTGTTTAAAGCCAGGCTGGATGTGGCTCTGAGCAACCTGACGTAGTGTGATTTGTCCCTGCCCATGGCAGGGGGTTTGGAGCTACATGATCCTTGAGGTCCCTTCCAGCCCTGACAATTCTGTGATTCTATGGTTCTATATATTCTGTGATTCCATGGTTCTGTATATTCTGTGATTCTATTTTTCTATATATTCTGTGATTCCATGGTTCTGTATATTCTGTGATTCCATGGTTCTATATATTCTGTGATTCCATGGTTCTGTATATTCTGTGATTCCATGGTTCTGTATATTCTGTGATTCTATGGTTCTATATATGACTTCATAGCTTATGCAAAATAAATTCCAGTACATTCTTAGTTGGCACTGATTTGGTTTTCTAATACCTCGGACCACAATGCTGGGAATAGAATAGATGAATTTGGAAGTGTTCAGTATATCAGCTGACTACCATCTTTCTGAATAAAAGATTTTTTTCTTCCCTGTAGCTTAGACTTTCTACCCTGGTCCTCTATTTGTGGATTATCATGCATTTTAGGGTTTTTTGTGTGTGTGTGTTTTGGTGGGTTTTGTTTGGGGTTTTTTTGTTGTTGTTTTTTTGGGGTTGTTTGTTTATTTTGTTTTTGTTTTTGGTTGGTTGGTTAGTTTGGGTTTTGGGGTTTTTTTGTTTGTTTGGGTGTTTTTCCAGACATGGTATTTTATTTTTACAGTAGCTATGAAAGCAAAGGCATTCTCTACTTGGCACAGAAGTCTATTTACTGCTTCCAACAGAATATCCTGCCAGTGTGTTAGTAAGTGTGGCAAAAGGTGACTGAGAGCCCTGAGGCTGCTTAGCCCAAAGAAGAGAAGGCTGAGAGGAAATCTTTTCCATGTATACAAATACCTGATAGGTGGGTGTCAAGTGGATGAGGCCAGGCTCTTTTTGGTGGTCAGCAGCAATAAGCCAAGAAGCAGCAGCTACAAACTGAAACAGAAAAGGTGCCAGTTCAACATGAGGAGAAACTTCTTTCCAGTGAGGGTGACAGAGGCCTGGAGCAGGCTGCCCAGAGTGGTTGTGGAGTCTCCTTCTCTGCAGACTTTCCAAACACACCTGGATGCATTCCTGTGTGCACTACGCTAGGAGATCCTACCCTGGCAGGGGAGCTGAGCTTTATGATCTCTGGAGGTCCCTTCCAACCTCTAAGGTTCTGTGATTCTGTGAATAAACAGAGACACTGAAAAAACACTGTCAAGCACTAGAATGGTCTGCTCAGGGAGGTGCTGGAGTCACCAGCTCTGAGGGTGTTTGAAAAAACCTTTTAGACGTGGCACTTTGGGACATACTTCAGTGGGCATGGTGGTGTTGACAATTGGACTTGATCTTAGAGGTCTTTTCCTACCTTAATGATTTCCTAACTAACATGCCCTGCTCTGCCACTGTGACTGAGAGAGTTTGGTCTTTGTATCCTTTCTCCTTTAGTGTCCAGGATTTCAAGCTGTCACTGGGTAGGTTTAGACTAGATATAAGAAAAACATTTTCACAGCAAGAGCTGTCAGGGATTGGAATGAGCTGCTCAGGGGGCTGGTTGAGTCACCAACCCTGCATGTGTTTAAGGGTCGTTTGGATGTGGTACTTGGAGATATGGTTTAGGGTGCACCTTGTAGAGCAGAGTTATCAGTTGAACTTGGTGATGCTGAGGGTCCTTTCCAACCCGAATATTTCTGTGATCCTGTGATTTCGCCTTTCCTCCTTTTCAAGTGAGAAGCACAGGTTTGCTAGTCAGAAACAAGATAAAAGACTTTCAGTCTAGCTGTAGTATGCAGATAGCTTGGGAAAACTTTGTTCTTTCAGTTCTTCACCCTTCACTTTTATTATTCTACCTCTTCCNATGATTGGTTCCTCTGCCCTTTTTCACAGCTGGGAGGAATGTTTGAGGGATTAAGATGAAAGGATTTGGGGTCTGGGTTTTTTTTGTTTTGGTTTTGGGTGTTTGGTGGGGTTTTTTTGGTTGTTGTTGCTTTGTTTTTATTTTGTTTTCTACATATTGCTGTGTATTTACATAGGCAAGGATGAAAATGCTCTTACCAGCAAAAGTTAAAATGAGGTTTATGATGATTCTTTGCTCCTGGGAGAATCCCAGAGCCTTGACATGATCCCCAGGAATGACCTGTGTCCTACAGAGATGATTTTTAATGCTGCCAGGTAAGCTTGCACTGCAAGAAACTGAATGACACTTTCAACCACATCGTAGAATCAGTCAGGGTTGGAAGGGACCACAAGGATCATCTAGTTCCAATGCCCCTGCCATGGGGAGGGACACTTTACACATCTTGGAGTTTTAGGTAACCTTTAAATGTGAAGAATCAATGAGAGGAACTTGCTCAGAATCTCTGACTAAAGTAAGGTTGATTATAATGACATACCATAATAGCAAGAAGTACAACCACCACAGCTCTAGGGAAAAGAGGAAATTTCACTTAGCACACACACACACGCACACAAACACAACTAACTTCACAACAGACATAAGTAAAGTATCTGTAGTTTCTGGTGTTGAGAAATCTTCTCCTGGAGTCCTCTCAGGTTTACAAAACACATTTTTCCTTGTTCCTGTGCTGCATCTCTTAAGTCCGTTGATGGAATTTTCCAGTAATACCTCTGATTTGGAAAAATAAAATAAAATAAAATAGAAGTTAACTCTTTGCGGTGGGTCTGAAACAAGAACAGAGATCTCAGACTACAACCTTTCATGACTGAAAACAACCTGATGAGACACAAAGCCAAGAACCCCCAAACCCCCAGCATTTTAATCTTCATCCTCCCACTCTCGAGTTACCATGTAATTTGTTTTTTCCTTGTAAAATGTTGAAAGAATACCAAATGTGCATGGTTTTAAATGATCTTTTTCCTTTATACTGGAGCCTGAAGAAAATAATTTCAAAAATATCTGAAGGAAAACATTTTACATATGTTAATACAATAACAAGCATATATTCTTCAGAAGGGGAAGACCTCTACAACATTTGCATTTCAAAGACTATGCCATTCAAGAAATTGCACTGATTATGTGCAAAGCTCTACTAGTTTTACACAAGAAAAAGTTAGCTTTTTAGTAAGATGAATCATGAGTGTTTTCAAGTGTTATTCTCTTAAATCCCTTATCAAATGCAGGAGAGGTTTTCTGAAAATCTAAGGTACAGGAGAGTCTTTCTGAAAAATCTAAAGGTAATCAATACTGAACCTTACTCCATAAAGCTGGGAATTAAGATCCAAACCTGATCATTTTAGAATGCAATAGATCTTTTCAAACAATACTTAGCATTTATTACCTACACTGATTAAGTTTCGACATGCCTGTGAGGCAGGAGAGTAAAACCTCATTTTACAGAGAAGAACATTTAGGGTAGAAAGAAAGGTTATGTACATGGGCACTGATTAGAAAGAGAAATCTCTGACCCACGGTTGGAACTCTTTGAGCAAATTGTCAGCACACATCCACGCTGTCAAGTTCCTCCTTCAGCAACTTACAAAGACTGCACTAAACATGGAACAAAGAAAAGTTAGACAAATGTGAAGGTATTCTCAAGCCACAAAGCACACTGGACAAATAATACTCAGAGAAGTGGTCAGCAGCATGCCCTGGTTTACTACTGCTTCCTCAGAGGTCAAGTAAAATACAAAGGTGGAAGGGAAATGGACAGAGCTGGATGATTAGTGATAATTATAAAAATGTTGTATCTAGCCAAGGACATTTTTCTTATTAGAGTTCTGTGATTACCTTGTGGGTCAGGCATGGTAAAGAAGCACCCACGGAGACAATGCTGGATTCCACTGAGTAGAAAAATATCCCTCAGGGAACTAGTTTGCTCTTTTCTGAAGCAAAGCGGAAAGCACTTGGTGTTCTTTTGGACAGAAAGAGCAATCTATTTGCGGTGTTTGCTCCCATCTGAAGGAGTGACTTGCTTACTAAGTCCTTCCAAACTCAGCTGTACGGAGAGCTGCTCCCGTTGTTAACTTCATCTGGATGCATCCTGTCTAGCACACATGCTGCTGCAGAAGTGATGAGCAGGTGAATGTGCCACTTCCAGTGACAGATGGCCCCTGAGCTGAAGGCTCTGAAATAACCTCCATTGTGGCACTTTTATGTAACACACCCACAGAGGTGCTATGATTGAAAGAAAAGATTTAAATGTTAGTATGACGACTGGCGAAGTTCTGTATTTTATACAGAACCAGATCTCCGCTTGCATGCAAAGCTAAACATAGTAAGATCAGCTAAATTCTCCAATGTGTTTTGGAGGCATTGTGCAGAACTGCAAGAACTGGTATTTAAGAAAACATTCTACAAACATCTCTGGCTCTACCTTCAACCTTCACCCCCTGCTCCCATCACTCAAAGCCATCTTATACACAGCTTGGCCAAACAGGACTACTAGAATTGGAAACAAACAAAAACAAACCTCAAAACCCATAAGGTATCTGGGGTCTTACACGTCCAAGTTGCACAGTGTGTATCTTAAAACAGTGCCTTGGAAGTAGAGACTGCATTACCTGAGAAGACTTGGTACCTTCTTGCAGGTCTCTAACCTCCAGAGAATCCATAAATATTTCTGTTTATGTTCTCAGCTAAAGTATTTCTTTCCATTTATTCACACACACTTCAGATTTAAAAATCTAGAAGGCATAGTCTGTTTCTTTTGGGGGTTTTTTGTTTTTTTTTTTTTAAGAAAATTGAAGCTTCTAATAATCTTCATGTTCTCCTGCCAAAGATATGGAAAGACTCATTTATTATGCTTTCTACAATTGAGTTGCTACCACATTTATTGAATATGTCAGGCGAGGTAAAGAGATGAAATGACAAAGTTTTGCATGGGCTGATAAAGCTCAAAGCAGAAACAGAGGCAATTCCATACTGATTTGGATTCAGCCAAATCATGCTCAGCTTCATTTGCCACCTCCTTAGGGCTGCTGGCGTTGTCTCTCTTTACTCTCTTTTACATTTGTCAGGAGAGCAAAATAACCACAGGTGAGACTGAACCAAGAGAACTTGGAAGTTTACAATTCCAGCATGCTAAAAGGCAAATTAACACAATTTAAGACCAAGAAAACAGAGAAGGGTAGCTTTAGATTGGACGTTAGGAACTTCTTTACTCTGAGGGTGGTGGAACCCTGGAACAGGTTTCCATTGGAAGGTGTTTGAAGCTTTATCCTTGGAGACATTCAAAGTCAGGCTTGATGGGGATCTGAGCAATCTGATCATAGAATCATAGAATGGTTTAGATTGGAAGGGACCTCAAACATCATCTAGTTCCTACCCCCCTACCATAGGCAGAGAACCTCCCGCTAGAAGAGGTCACTCAAGGCCTCGTCCAACCTGGCATTGAACACCTTCAGGGAGGGAGCAGCCACAGCCTCCCTGGGCAACCTGTGCCAGTGTTTTACCACCTCCACTGGAAAGAACTTCCTAGCTGATGTCTCTGCTTACTGCAGGGGGTTTAGACTAGGTGACCTCTAGAAGTCTCTTCCAATCAAGGCAAATTCTGTGAATCTATATACCCACTTTAGATACAATTTGAAGTAACTGCCCTCTTATTTCAGTTAGAGTAAATACAGAGTAACAGGCAGCACCATGACCACTAAAGGGACTGAAGGAACAGCGCATCAGAGCCCAGTCCCTCTCTGGATCCCACTCACCAAGAGAGAGAGTATTTCCATGACACTCTAAATATTTCTTTTGGCCTATACTTTGTGATGTTTCAACACTGGAATCCGAAATGCTGTTCAAGGGTAGCCTGAATCTGATAGAACCTGCCTCTCAAACCGTTGCTTATGCCTCTAAACTGGTAATGATCCAAAAGCTTCTCTCAATCTTATTTGAAGAAAGCCTAAATGAGATTACTGCACTTCAATGCTGATACTTCTGAAGAAGATTAATGCCTCAGCTTTATATTGCATTTGCATTCTCTACACTCATTCCATGGAAAGAATGTTTTAAATAGTTATAATTTGGGTGCCTATCAGCAAGGCGTGCATCCTACTCTCAGCGTTGGTTTCTTACATTAACATTGTTGCTAGACACTGCAAAGATTAACTACATAAGTGAAATATACTCATTAGCCTTAAAACAATCATAACAGATCTACACCATATCTTCAAATTGCTTTTCAAAGCCTAGTTTCTATTTTTACAACAAATTTTCCTAACTTAAACTGCAGTTATCATTATGAAAACAAATCATGTAAGCCATACACACATTTTTGTCTCCTGGTGACAGACAGTGATTGAGAAAGGAACAACTGGTTTCAACCTCCAGTAAACAGCTGGAACCCTTAGATAAGGAAATCTCTGCACAAGGCCGAGCTTCCAACATTGTGAAAAAAATGATACAGTAGAAAGAGAAAGACAACAGAAGCCCCAAATGCTTACATGAGACAACATAATTTATAACCAATATTCATAATGTAATTATCACATTCCTTTTTGTATTCTGTCACTGAAGTGCACCCACAGCTTCCTTTGCCATCACTGGATTTGTTCATGGGAAAACAAACCACAGTACAATGGGAAATATCTGACTTCTACTAGGAGAAGATCAGAGGAGAATGGCTGAAGGACAAACTTATGCTTTGATATATGTCAGTTCACCCTGCGTGACTCATTCGTAAGATCTACATGTTCTGGAAAGTCAGAGCCCAGCCCAATGCCTGTACCATTTTAGCAAGGATCTCAGGGTAGAACTGGAGTGCCTCAGTGTCATTTTAGCATAAATACTGCAAAAGCAATTCAAACACATTTTTCTGCTTACAAATCTTAGCACTGTGTCTAACAATTCTATTTAAAGACATGCCTTCTATAAAACGATAATCGAGACATCGAATTGGGATGATATATTAAGGGCAAATAAAGATGGAACTCAAACAGAGATAATTATGGTTCAAAGTTACATTCTGCCTGATTCCTAGAGATGGCATAGAAAAGGCCAAGTGACCAGCTTGAAGTGACTACACGTAGAATAGAATCAAATAGAATGGAATCGGCCAGGTTGGAAGAGGCTTCCAAGTTCAACCAGCCCAACCTATCACCCAGCACTATCCAATCAACCAGACCATGGCACTAAGTGCCCCATTCAGTCTTTTCTTGAACACCTCCAGGGACAGCGACTCCACAACCTCCCTATGCAGCCCATTCCAATGCCAATCAATCCCTCTGTGAAGAACTTTCTCCTAATATCCAGCCTATACTTTCCCTGGCACAACCTGAGACTCTGTCCCCTTGTTCTGTTGCCTGGGAGAAAAGACTGACCCCCACCTGGGTATGATCTCTGTTCAGGTAGTTGTAGACAGGAATGAGGTCACCCCTGAGCCTCCTCTTCTCCAGGCTAAACAACTCCAGTACTCTTTCTACATAATTCCTTTCTAAATAATATGATGAGGAAAAAAATCTCAGTGATGAAAGTGTAGAAAGTAGGGAATTTCTTTGTGGATAAACTCCCTTTCCTCTTTTTATAAGGGAAAAATTAAAGAGATGCAGGAAATGTTAAACATCCTTCTTCAAAAAAACAAAAAAAGGTGTTTTCCATATCTAACCACTGAATAACATTCCACATATCCTTAATCTAGACTAGGTCATCAAAATCCTTCCTAAATAAGGGCCAGAGCACTATAATCTGCTTACTGGCTCCCTTCTTGCTCCAGGATGCCAGCTGAAAAGAAATCACCAAAGAAGCTGTTGTCTCTTCTATGCAGTGCTCGAAACTCTTGGCAGGCTAGGCAGGGTGGAAAGAAAATGTGTGCATGGTTCTCCTTCAATTAACCACTCAGAGCAGACAAAGTGGCCATCAGCTTCCATAATTAAAGAAGAAAAAGGCAATTGGCTTTCAGATAGTAAACTCTTGCTGAAAGAGCAGTCAAGATATGAAAGCAGCAGGAAGAACTAAGGATAACAAAGCTTCTGAGTAGAAAGAAAAACTAAAGAACAAAGAAAAATCGTGCATGTAGATCACTATAAAGAAGGATTTTTCTTTTGTTTGTTTCCTTTTGTAAGTCCTCATTTTTTTTTCCATCAAATTGTTTGTTTTGATTTTTAAGTATCTCTTTCCAGAAATCATAGATTGTGTCTTGTTCTAAAACAAAAACAAAACAAAAAAAAATTATTAAGCTTTTGAGGTATACATCTCACCACCAATAAATCACACCTGATATTTTCAGTCAGTGATGCTCAGCCACAATTCTAAACATGTTTTGCTGTGCCTCTTGTCATTCTCCAGGTGCTTGTTTATTGGTACAGACTGAAGTAAGATGCTGGTTCATAATGGTTGGTTGCATGATATACTTGCTCCATTTGGCAGTAAAAGAACATTAGAGTCAGGGCCTGCCTGTGGGATAGGAATAGGGATTTGGTACTCTGTGAGTTTAACTGTTGAATGTCCCACATCTAGAAGTGTCCAGGAACACCCACACACATACAGCAAGGGGAGATGAAAGTAGGTTACTGAAAACAAAACCAAACAAACCAAAACCCACAAACCAATAAACCAGAATCTCCTTTTCTTTGGGTTTCTTGTGAAATACAGTGTTGGTTTAACATACTGAAACAGAAAAAGCACCAAGTGATGTATGTACCAACTGGGTAGAAAGATAAAGAAGACAAGAATTCTCTATACATTGTTTAAGGAACCATGAGGAGTTGGAAAGAAGAATCACAGAACTTTAGAGATTGGAAGGGACCTCCAGAGATCATCAAGTCCAACCTCCCTGCCAAGGCAGGATCACCCAAGGCAGGATCACCCAGGGTAGTTCACACACGAACGCATCCAAGTGGGTTTGGAAAGTCTCCAGAGAAGGAGACTCCACAACCTCTCTGGGCAGCCTGTTCTAGTGCTCTGAGACCCTCACTGTAAAGAAGTTTCTCCTCGTGTTGAGGTGAAACCTTCTATTTTTCAGTTTGTAGCTGTTGTTCCTTGTCTTATCACTACTGACCAGTGAAGAGAGATTGGTTCCATCCACTTGACACCCACCCCTCAGATATTTGCATACGTTGATTAGATTCACTCTCAGTCTTCTCTTCTCTAGACTAAACAGCCGTAGGACAGGTTAAAGACATATGGAGCCATAATTGTTCTTTACCTGTTTAGAGATCTTTAAACAGAAGCTGCCTTCAGGGACTCTTTACAATGACACACCAGCAGACTCCTTGGGTCCAGCCCCTCATCCAGAAAACATCTCAAGCTCCTTGCCGCTTTTGTCCTGCACAGAGATTCAAAAGATGATATCAGAGTGAAAAGCCAGCACCAAAAAACTTATCCTTCATCTGCTATTCCTGATCCAACCAGAAGCATCTGCTCACACTGTCTGCTAGTCTGCTCTGCAGACCTAGTAAAAATGTACAGCTCAAGAGACAGACTTAATTTCAAATGCATTAAATCATAGCCAAACTGCTACTCGGCATTATGAGAAAGAGCTTGCCCACTCCTCTTCTGTTTACATATAAAACTGCATTTGTATTGCCTGTCATTACTTGGACTGACTGACCCTGAGGATTTGCAATTTATTTTTTTTTTCTCTTCCTTTTTTTTTTTTTTTTTTTTTTTTTNCCTTGTCCTGCCATTGGGTATCACCCAGCAGAGCCTGGCTCCATCCTTTGGGCACTCACCCTTTACATATTCAGAAACATTGATGAAGTCACCTCTCAGCCTCCTCCAAGCTAGAGAGACCCAGGTCCCTCAGGCTCTCCTCACTGAGAGATGTTCCATTCCCTTAATTATCTTTCTGGCTCTGTGCTGGACTCTCAAGCAGTTCTATGTCCTTCTTGAACTGGGGAGCCCAGAACTGGACAGAATACTCCTTTACAGATTTACAGATTACACAATACTCCAATACAGATTTACCCTGCTACTTTCCAGCATATGTAAAAAGCAGTGATGCTGCTCTCTCAGGGACTCTAAGATGTCATTCCCATAAGCATGTTAACACTTGCACCCCACAGCCTTCCAGTCCTTGCAAATATTGCATGACTACTGTGGCACTGCAGCTGGAAGGGTGAGCAAAGTTTCTTCCACGACATTAGCTTTCTGAGGAACAAGAGCACCTTACCTGTGAGGGCCACCTTCTGTCTTGCACCTAACACCAGTGAGTTCTAGAGAAGTCCTTTTCCTGAAGCGAGTACAAGGTATGCACAACATTGTTGACAATAAAGTTATAATAAATGCCTACAAGAATGTTGCCTCTGTATTCCTTACTCACTCAGTCATCCAGGTTGGGAAAGACCTTCAGGATCACCAAGTCCAACTTATAACCTTACTCTACAAGATTCACCATATCCCTAAGCACCGTATCCAAACCACCCTTAAACACATCCAGCTTGGGTGACTCCACCACCTCCCTGGGCAGCTCATTCCAGTGCCTGACCACTCTCTCCATAAAAAACTTTTTCCTAATGTCCAATCTAAACCTCCCCTGTCTCAGCTTGAGGCTACTCCCCCTTGTTCTGTCTCTGATTACCTGTGAGAAGAGCCCAGCAGCAGCCTCAAAAGTTTCGTGACGTTTATGAACAGCCACGGTTCCATGGGAGAGAAGTTGCACCTCATGTTAAGAAGGTCACCACAGAGAAGATGTCTGTGTGTGTGCACAAGCACATGCAGGCCATGACCAGGACTAGACACAGGTATCTATATTATAGAGAGTCACATATACACATACACTTCTAGCATTAGAGCTCCTCAGGGTGCTCTCAGTCAAAAAAACAAAACCAAAAACAAACAACCACACACACACACCAGTCAGGCAGCATCAATTTGGACTTGTCTATGTTTACACTGAGACCTCCCTTCTTCTCAAATGGGAAAACACATCAAGAATTCTAAAACACATTGGCTAAAGTAAAGTCAAGGAAAGTTGTAGCAGCTAACCATGAGATCAAGATGGTTATGAGTAACTCAGTGCATGAGAAAGATGGAAATGAGCACCACTTGCTAAAGATGTTCAAGCTGATGCAAGGTGAAAAGGAAGGATTCATGCAAAAGGATGTCAGCACTAGGAGCTGCAACTTTCTGTCTGTAGAAGTGGCTCCTTCTTCCCTCTCAGCTCCACGTGTGTATGGTGGCAGATTGGGCAAGACTGGTTCTGAAAAGCATTTTAAATTTTTTTTTTGTCTTACCTGCAGGATCTGTTGGGTAGAAAGCAGTCTGATTTGAGTCTATAATCCCTAGAGACACACATTTAAATTCAAGCCAAAGGTTATTCCCTTGGCTTTAAAGTTTTCCATTCCTACCTCTGAAAGGAAAAAAAAAAAGGTTCTGACAACTAAAATCTAGATCTAAAAGAATAAAAATTCAGTGAATATAACACCACAGGGGTCCTCCTCATAGACTGAAAGATACTCAAATAACAGTTCTAGACCTATCCTTTTCTACTAGTTTGTTTTCCTGCTGAAAAAGGTATTCTCTTTCAAGAGGGAATTTCACCATCTTTAATTCAGTTTTAGGAAATAAAATGGATTGCTTCCATAGCATTGAGAAAAACCAAAAGCAAACATGTCACCTGATGACCCTAAGGGATGAAAAGAGTCCTGAGGGCATATTTTTGAACTGCTTAACCTTCAATTAGCCAATCTTCTTTGATCCTCTGGAACAGCTTTGTTGAAAGATATCCTTTTCTGTGAGCAATATTAATAACACTGCATCACAATCTATTTTTTTTTTTTTTACAGTGAGAACAAAGGAGAAAATGTCTTCTCTCTTCCTCCTTTCTTGCACTCTAACAAAAAACCAACAAATGCAGGTCTCCTCATCAATTTGCTATTCTTGGCCTTCACATCCATGAGGGAAGGAAATAAGGTCTCTCAGTTACTCACTTTTTATGTTAAACAATGCACTTTCCCATCTCCTGCAGAAAACAAATGACAAAACAAAGGTGAAATATTGAGGTTGTTTATTGTAGTTTGTGAAGCTTAAGTTAGGAAGGGAAAATTTAATATTTCAGGGAGCAGCAAAAGTGTCAGATACTGGATGGGAGGTTTGCTTCTGAAATTCAAGCAGACATTTTAGAGTTACAATAAGTCTGTTACAAGACTTCAGAATCTTAAGGCATTTTCAGAAGCTGACTTTTCTCCAGCTCATTTTTGTCTTTCATCTTTAGCTTCGAGTTTCCCACAAACGGCATCGCCTCCACACTTTCCCCTGACAGCATTAGCCACTAAGATCAGAACTGCCCTCGGATCTGCAGTGCTCAGATCCATGCTTTGAGCTGGTTGAGCACAAAAAGTTTTCATGGGTTTCTAAGGTGGCCAACAGAGTCAAATGTTTAGGGAAAGAATTTCACACCTGTGCCAATCCATGTTTTCTAGTCCCATTCTCACATCATTTCTCACCAGGGAAGGCAGAGACACCCATTAAACTCTGTTGACATAGACAGAATCACAGAACTGTTTCTGCTAGAACAGACCTCTATCAATGTGCTGGTTTGAGGCTAATTGGAATATTTTAATGAGAAAGATTAGATTATAGGCTGTGAAAAGGAAACAGTGGTGGTGTCTGCTGCACCCATAGGTTTGCTGAGATGTATAAAAGCAAAGACACAAACATAGATAAGAGAATCTGTTGGAGTCTGTCAGTGTCTGTGTTTTCTCTCTGGGTTTCTGCTGTTCTGCTTGGATCTGTGTAACCCAACTAATCATTCTGCTTCTGACCTCCTGTGCCCATCCTCCCAACTCACCTGGCACATAAGGTAGATTCTGGGATAAAAGAGGGGAGTGGAAAGATGGTAGAAGGGTGGTTGGGAGCCCCTCCTGGGAACTGTGATTTCTGGGAGGAGTATT
>VWYK01124363.1:14798-30898 GCA_013399775.1 Semnornis frantzii
GGGGGGCAGGTAATTCCCAAACCATCACATCTTACTTTTATACCCCTCCCAGATAACAGAGTCCCTAGGAGGGACTCCCAACCACCCTTCCACCTTCTTTCCATCCCCCTCTCTTATCCTAGACTCTGCCTTACATGCAAGGTGAGTTGGGAGGATCAGCAAGTGGGGTTAGAAGCAGAATGATGAGTTGGGTTACACAGATGCAAGTAGAATGGCAGAAGCCCAGGGAGAAAAACACAGACTCTGGCAGACTTGCTCTCTGTCTTATCTGTTTGTGTCCTTGCTTTTATACATCCCAGCAAACCTATGAGTGGACACCACAATTGTCTCCTTTGCACAGCCTATAATCTATTTTTCCCCATTAAAATATTTCTATTAGCCTCAAATCAGCACAATCACTCCAACTGTCAACCTAACACTATAATGGCCATTAAATCATGTCCCCACGTGCCATGGCCACAGGTTTCTTGAACACTTCTAGAGACAGTGACTCCACCACCTCACTGGGCAACATGTTCCAATGCCTGACCACTCTTGCAGGAAAAATTTTTTTTCCTCCTATCCAATCTAAACATCCCCTGGTACAATTTCAGGCCAATTCTTTTTCTGGAAACAGGTCATGTCAGAATCCTAAGCAAGATATAGAGGCACCCTACAAACTTTCCCTGCTCCTGCCCTAGACTTTACCTGCTGGTGCTCCAGTAACGGTGTCATGGGGTAATCTTGTATCTGTTGCTGGGAAACAGCTGCAAGAAACCTGCCCCTGCAGGTTTAAATACAGCTCATGGAAGGTTCCACCTCAACATAAGGAAAAGTTTCTTTACAGTGAGAGTGACCGAGCACTGGAACAGGTTGCTCAGATAGGTTGTGGAGTTTCCTTCTCTGGAGACTTTCAAGACCTGTCTGGATGCACTCCTGTGCAGACTACCCTAGGGGATCCTACTTTGGCAGGGGGGGTGGACTGGATGATCTCTGGAGGTCCCTTCCATCCTCTAACGTTTTGTGATTCAGGAGCAGCTCCAGCCCTTGGCCCTATCCTGCACTCTGCTGTAGGTACACCTGTGCCTTGCTGATCCTTACGTGCTGGTCCTGGCTTGACCTCTTCTCCACCAGCCCTGGCCTTGCAAAGAGATTCCCGGGCCGGGCAGATGATCACCAGTGCTTGGGCTACAACGAGAAGCAAACTTAGCAGCAGAGGGCAGCACACTCAATGCTGAGGACGTGAGGAGCCCTCCTCTGGCCTCAGAAGTGCACGAAAATCCTGAGCAGCAGAAGCCCTGCTCCATGATCTCACTCTCCAGAGCTTGCACTAGACAGCACCAAATCACCAGCAGAAATAGGCAGAGTAGAGCTAAGCTATGCAGGAGTTTCAACTTATAAATTTCAGCTCTATCATTTGTAGTATGTTGGCAAATAATAACTCAGGGCGATAAAATAATTCTGGGTGATAAAAATAGACTGTTGCATAGTGGGTAAAAACAGGTGATGGAAAGGAGAAAAATTAGGCTGGGATGAAGACTTGATTGAAGCACAGGATATTAAACAACTTAGTTACCTGTTTCCTTGCTTTTTGTGTTTTGTGCTGAGAGGATGCAGAGCCCAGCACACTTCTCTCAAGTCTGATGGCATTTTCAGCTGTGCTGGTTTATATTTACATTTTAAAACACATACACAGTTAAAATTAAGGTACCATCAGTATCATCGATAATCAAGACTCAGGAAATGAAAACCTGCTTCCACTAATTGAACTTAGCCAAGCTGTACATCCCATCCTTTAATCATTGCTATTAGTGCTGCTTAGCTATTGACAGGGTACAAAAGGCAATGTACACTTTGCAATAAAGGGAATTTCTTCTGTGCAGAGCAAAGCAAATGGAAATATAATAAGCATTAGAAATCTACAAAAAGCCATTAAAATAATAATAAAAAAAAAATCTATTTGTGTAAAGCAGTTGAGCTAGTGTTACCATGAGAACATTCACTTTCTCATTTTCTGACTTCAGAGTGTCAAAAAAAAAATTACTTTTATTAGAAAAACTAATCCAGAAGTTATGAGCTCTCCCAATTTTATTTGTTTCTCTCCTGCAATGCAGGCAAGCATCACCACAGATGACACTGCTAGTCCCCATCTTCTGGCTCAAATATCATAGAAACCCAGATATTTACAGTGAAAGTAGTGAGACACTGGCACAGGTTGCCCAGTGGGGTTGTGGAGCACAGAATCACCCAATGTGATCACATTGGGCGATTCTGTGCTCCACAACCTCCCTGGAGGTGTTCAAGGCCAGGTTGGATGAGGCCTTGAGCAACCTGTTCTAGTGGGAGGTATCCCTGTTTATGGCAGGGGGTTGTAACTAGATAAGCTTTGAGGTCCCTTCGAACCTAAACCATTCTGTGATTCTGTATTTCCCCAACTTTTCTAAACAATTTAAGATGGGGATTGTAATCAGAGGAAACACCCATCTTGTCCTACCTTTAGAAAATGAATGTCAAGTGCTGTGCTCTTTCCAAAAGAATATGCAGGAGAAAAAGGAGATTTCTTCTCCTGCCTCAGTTTCAGCTTCTACTGTATCACTGAAAGAAAGAAGCAATTTAAAAGCAAGTTATATGATCAGTCTCCAAATTCCACCATAATTCTGCTCATTCATTACATGAAATTGTCTATGAATCACTATGGTACAGCCAGCCTGGGACAGTTCAATGACTTAGTAATAGGCAGCAGTGAAAGGTAGTCTGCCTACTTATTTATGTCACACTTATCATAACGGCCTACATTTGCCTTGGAATTATAACTTACTGTGAGTGATGCTGACTTCTTATACCACATGACAAGGAAACATTAAAGGTTACAATTCATGTTAGTGTTTGGGGTTTTTTAAACCCAATTTCCAAGCTAAACAGGTTTCTACAGTCAATACTATCTGCTACACCAGCCTGCTTACCGCCCTCATTAATCACTTTCTGAACTGTTAGTTTTGTTGAAATTTAACTCGGGGGCGGAGAGGTTAAACACTTTGTTCCCACAGGTATTGTCAAAAATAGACTTTTGGTGAAAGGGAGAGACCTCTACCACCCACCTCTGAGGAGGGGGCAGGCCACAGTACCAGAGGAGCCACTATGGGAAAAGAGCTCCAGCACGAAACCTACAAAATGTTTCAATCGGTGACTGCATCTTTACAATGCTCCAAAGTGAAATTAACCACAAGATCAGATTAGTAGAAGATATTTCATTAGAGACAGTGCTCAAGGAACTAATTGCTGCTATTATTTTTTGTTTTTACAGGGTATAGAAGAAGAGAAATGGCTTCCCCAGATAAGAAACAGTGTGTTTATCAGCTGGCGACGAAACAGAAGTAAAAAGCAAAATGGTGCTACTGTAAACAACTTTATATTTCTCCTGTATGCACTGCAAGGAAATAAATTCTGTCATGCTGTTGTCTTTGTAATGGTTTTTCATTAAACATCAAGAAAGGCTATCACCAGCCCAGACTGTCTTCCCCTCCACTCCGCAGCACCCTGTATCAATTCCTGTTTGCTGGAAAACAGGAATAAAAAAGCCAAGGCACCATTCCTATGTATGCAGTTTAATAACGACCTTCTGGGCATTGAATGGGGACTGCTGCTGGCATTGGTATAGATGACTAAGGGGAATCAATAGCTAAATCAAAATAGAATAAATTAAGAAAAAAAAAGTTGCAGACATATACCTAAAAAATACTTTAGAAGCATAAGAATCTTCTGTTCTACAGGAGAAGATTAATTTTATTTTAGTTATTATTACAAGAAAGTTGGGGAGGGACTTTTTAGGGTGTTAGGTAGTGATAGGACTAGGGGAAATGGAACCAAGCTAGAAATGGGTAGATTCAGACTGGATGTTAGGGAGAAGTTCTTCAGCATGAGGGTGGTGAGACCCTGGAAGGGGTTGCCCAGGGATGTGGTAGAAGTCTCATCCCTGGAGGTGTTTAAGGCCAGGCTGGATGAGGCTGTGGACAGCCTGATCTAGCGTCAGGTGTCTCTGCCCATGGCAGGGAGCTTGGAACTAGATGATCCTTGTGGTACCTTCCAACCCTGACTGATTCTATCATTCTCTAATTCTATGATTTTTATTTAGTCCCTTGTTATTTCTAACTTTCCTAGAAAGGTTGGACTAGATGATCCTGAAAGTCCTTCCAACCTAGCATTCTATGATATGAGACATAGGAAGTTCCATGTAAAGATAAGGATTTTTTTTTTTCCCCCACTGTGAAGGTGACAGAACCCTGGGACAGGCTGCCCAGGGGAGCTGTGGAATCTCCCACTCTGGGGATACTCAAGACCTGCCTGGATGCATTCCTGTGTGTTCTGCTCTAGATGATCCTGCTCTGGGAGGAGTTTTGGACTTGGTGACCTCTTGAGGTCCCTTCCAGCCCCTGACATTCTGTGATTCTGTGATTTTATGACTCTATTGTCTGAGCACCCATATGGATCACACAGATTTTTGAAGCTGTCACAGAGGTAATGAAGCATGCAAGGGAAAGTTAACATTTCTACATTTAAGGTCTGTGAACACTGAAAAATAGCAAAGTCCAAGGAAGATTTCAGTGATTCACTCTAATATGGAGCTTCTCGCAGTCTGGGTTTTTTCCACTTCCTCAAAAGCTAGGGAAGAAAGAAAAAAATTTAAAAAAAAATATATGTATATACACACACACTATATATATACATACAGAAATAGCCCCATAATTCACTATGCCCACCTTCACTTACATGCATTTGGAGGGTGGTATTTTTCAGGCTTCAGTTACAACTGTACTTCTGTCTATCAAGAAATCACATAGGAAGCAGGGAAGGAAGAAGAGAAGGCTCCAGGAAGACCTTACAGTAACCTTCCAGTACCTGAAGGGAGCCTACGAGAAAGCCGAGAATGGACTTTTTACAAGGGCTTGTAGTAATGAGACAAAGGAAAATGGATTGAAGCTGGAAGAAGAGAGATTTAGACTGGAGATTAGGAAGAAATTCTTTCCAGAGAGGGTGGAGAGACACTGGCACAGGTTGCCTAGGGAGGCTGTGGATGCCCTCTCCCTGGAGCTGTTTGAGGCCAGGTTGAATGAGACCTTGAGCACCATGGTTGAATAGAAGGTGTCCCTGCCCATGACAGGGGGTTTGAACTGGATGATCTTTAAGGTTCCTTCCAACCCAAACCATTCTATGAATCTACGAAATCAAACTTCCAAATGAAGACCAATACTGCCTGCCAACAAAACCAGGCTCAACATTTACAGATGCACAAACCCTTGTAGAAAACAGAGGATATACCTAAACTAGAAAACAATCTTTTAAAAAAAGTTGTTCATTCCATTTGGTTAAATGGTTTTAAATGGTACTGTGAAATATTATTCTCCTCTTTTTAGTGCCTCATATTACTTCAAGACATTAAGGGAAATTTGCTTAATGTGAGATCACAATAGATAATACACACACCACTGTTTTGTCCTCAGACAGCAAGAGAATAAATGGAGCAAGGCAGGGTGTAGAGCTGCTGCTGCTGCTCACATCCAGCTGCCGCACATGGCTGGCATCAGCAGTGCCTCAGATAGGGTCCACGTGCTGTAAGCCAGGGTGTGCGTGCAAATGGGGTCACTAACCCATGGGATATTTGGACTGCTGCAGGTGAATCACAACCCAGATGCACATCATAAGCCTCTGAGATGGAAACTTGGGAAACTGCTGTTTGGGTCGTAAACATGAAAGGAGTAGGCAGGAGGGATATGGGGGGGGGGGATATGGGCCTAATGTGCCAGCAGCAGGGGATATGCAGTGACAACTTCTCAACAAAAAACAAAGAAGGGGAAGAAGCCCTGTGGAACATGGCTCATTTCCTCAGAAAGTACACTTTTTTCTTTTCTTTTCTTNGTAATGCCTACAGTGCAAATCTTACCTTGGAGAGAACAGAAGAAATTTATTAACAGTGATACAATTCAAAAGGAGATTGAAGGTGCAAAATCACCTCCAGACTCTTCAGCCTGGAAAAGAGAACACTTCAAGGAGACCTTGTAGTAGCCTCCCAGTATCTGAAGGGAGCCTACAGAAAGGCTGGGGAGAAACTACTTACCAGATCTTGTAATGATAGGACAAGGAGTAATGGGTTTAAACTGGTAGAAGGGAGATTGAAATTGGATGCTAAGAAGTTCTTTGCAGTGAGGGTGGTGAGACACTGGCACAGGTTGCCCAAGGAGGTTGTGGAGCACAGAAGCACCGAATGTGATCGAAGATTCAGTGATTCTGTGATCCACAACCTCCCTGGAAGTGTTCAAGGCCAGGCTGGGGGAGGCCTTGAGCAACCTGTTCTAGTGGGAGGTGTCCCTATGGCAGCGGGTTGGAGCTGGATGAGCTTTGAGGTCCCTTCCAACCTAAACCATTCTATGATTCTATTCTATGAGATGACAATGGCAGGGAGAAGAAAAGGAAACCCCTCCCACATTTAACTCGCTGATTTTGGAAACAATATTGAAGCAATATTCAGAGTGGTTTGAGACTGATCCATGGAGAACAGAAGGAATTGGTAGGAGTGCAATATGCTAACAGAGCAGCCCTTCTATTTGTATGCAGATACACAGCGTTACAGGCAGAAAGACATTGGAAATCATCTGGAAGAAGAGATTTTTCTCCCCATAAAATATTTATAACTGATCTAATCTTACATTAAATGTTTCTTAATAATGGCAAACATTTGAGACGTGGTAGTCAGGGGAGCGGTAGGGAGTGCCAGTAAGCTAAGCGCTTGCAACATAGAAATTCCCTTAAAGTCATGGCATTTGTATGAAATGATTAAAAAAAATTACCTTCTCTGCATTGTTTTCTGTAAGCTTTATGATAACAAACAATGAGGCTTGTTTTATGCCACAAAAGTATCAAAATTAGATCTTCCTTAAAGAGGGAGAAGTGTATTAGTTAACGTGTCCTGGGTAAACCCTTTTAGTTAATACAGCTTTCACAGCTAATGCCACGTTTTAATTCTTACCAGTGGCTGGAGAATTTATTTATAAGCACAGCATGGAAGCTTATGCTCATGCTTCTTTGACTGCACAGGAAAATAAAGGACATTCAAGGAAAGGGAGAGTGTAGAAAATTAACAATTTCAAATCTCACACCGCCCTGCGTTTTCAATAAGACAAAAGACAAATAGATGGACATGCCATGATAAATAAAAGATGTGCTCTGCCATTTCCCAGTTTCAGTAGACAATTTGATTTATCTCTCTCTCATAAGAGACAAGCAGGAGTATTTTGGTTTTGAAAACTGGCACATCACTTAGAAAACAGGGGGAGTATATTTAATTGTGATAATTGTCTATTAATATTCCAACGCATGCTAAAACATTAGAAGCTCTTCCTTGTCTTTCCTCTGTCAAGTGTGACTTTCCTTGTGACAGAGATAAATTTGTCCAAACTCCCCTCTTTCCAACTCCTTTCTGTCAACACAGTTTAAGTTAAGCAAAATCAGTGAGAAAAGGAAGAGGAGAAGTGTTCTGTTGTAAAGTGTCATTGCCTATGTTACAAATTCACAGGTATCAAAATAAATGAAGGAGACTGACAAATTATAGATGAGATCAGGCAGTGATCAATCCATACTCCCACCATGAGAAAAAAAAATAAATCCTACTTCTCTTTAAAAATGCTAAATTATAAACACATTTCTACAGTTCCTTATTATGAGCACTGTATCTTTTTCTCTTCTTTCAGTACTGCCTTGACCTGATTTCTGAAGAAATTAGGATAAGGGGATCATGTGTTTATTTTTTTAGGGTACAGTGATTCTTTTAACTTGCTGGCCAGATTCCACCAAAACTGGGAAGGGTATAGTGAGCTCAAGCTTAAACATATTAGTAGTAGTTGATGATTTCAACATCTTACTGTGGTAAGCACAGTAAGCAAACATCGGAATCACAAGATTGTTTCATTTGAAAAAGTCTTCTAAGACCATGGGGTCCAACCATTAACCTAACACCACTATGCTTCTAAAGCCACGTCTTTAAGTGACATGGCACCAGGTTTCTTGAACACCTTCAGGGTTGGTAACTCCACCATCTCCCTGGGCAGCCTGTTCCAATCTCTGCCCACTCTTGCAGCAAAGAAATTTTTTCCTCATCTCCAATCTAACCCTCCCTTGACACAATTTCAGGCCATTTCCTCTCATTCTGCTACCTGATGCTCAACCCCCACCTCACTGCAGCCTCCTTTCAGGAAGTTGTAGAGAGCAATAAGGACTCCTTTCAGCATTCTGTTCTCCAAACAATCCCAGTTCCTTCAGACATGACTCACCAATACTATTCTCCAGATTCTACGCCAGCTTTGTTGCCCTTCTCTCGACATGCTCCAGTGCATCAGTGTCATTGTAGTGAGGGGTCCAAACGTGAGTCCACTATTTGAGATACAACCTCCCCAGTGAGTGCCCAGTCCAGAGGCACCATCACTTCCCTGCTCCTGCTGGCCACACTGCTGTTGATCCAGGCCAAGATTCTTCTTGGCCATCTGAACACACTGCTGGCTTGTGTTCAGACAGCTGTCAGAACACAAACCAACATTTCCTCAAACACACAAGCCTGATAAAATCCAGCAGTAAAGCCTTGTCAATTAAAAAAAAAAAAAGAAACCCCAAAGAGAAAGTTTTGTGTTGAATCACATTTGTTTTCCCTTCGTTCTTCCTTCCAAGAGTAAACAGCTTTACTCAAACCGCAACAGTAAAGAAAATAAGAGAATCATAGAATGGTTTGGGTTGGAAAGGACCTCAAAGATCATCTAGTTCCAACCCCCTTGCCATGGACAGGGACACCTTCCACTAGACCAGGTTGCTCAAGGCCTCATCCAACCTGGCCCTGAGCACCTCCAGGGAGGTGACATTCACAACCTCCCTGGGCAACCTGTCCCAGTGTCTCATCACCCTGACTGCAAAGTACATACTCTGTATGTTCAACTTAAATTGGTAACATTTCCACTGGCTCTTTAAAGACCAGAAACTCACCTGGACATTCTGGAATCTCTATCCAAGTTTTCACTTAGTTTTACCATTGCAGTTCATGTAGCATTATATTTATCACTTATGCATTACATAAATTTTAGATGTATTAAAGTGTATTTGAGATATGAGAGTCTCTGTATATATATATGTGTGTGTGTGTATATATATATATTGAATGTATAAGCATCTTGGCTATATGCATACACATGAATATATCTACATAAAGACACCTACATATGCACATAACTATGTGTCAGTTCAAACATGTCATCCTTCCTTAACCAAAAGATCTTCTGTTTCTGCTGTTAAGTAACAGTTTAGCATTTCTAGAAACAATCTGATATTTAAAACCACTGTGAAAGGCAGCTTAAATGTAAGCAAAGTAGAGCACTTTTCATAAGTTAGGTGGAAAAGGTGAGAAGTGATGGGTACAAGTTGCTCCTGGGGACATCCCAACTGGACATACGAAGAAGATTTTTCACAATGGCAATCAGCCATTGGAATAATCTCTCCAGGAAAGTGGTGAATTCCTCAGCATTGGAATTTAGCTGGGCAGGTTGCTGAGTGATCTTGGCTAGACCACAATTTTGATAAGAAGTGATGGACCAGATGATCTTTGAGGTCCCTTCCAATCTGGTATTTTATGATTCTGTGATTGATTATGGAAAAAAAATTATTCCCTGAGAGCACTGGAATGAGAGCCTCAAAAAACTTACCACCCACATGCCAAAACTTTGTGAAAATAAGCACTCACAGGTTTGGTACACACAAAACCCCAGGAGGTTAAATAGTTCACAACATGAAACACACACAGGAAAACATAACATTCAAAATCAGAGAGAAATAGAACTGTTTGGTTAGAAAAGACCTTTAAGAACCTTAAGTCCAACAGTTAATGCAGCACTGCCAAGTCCCACACTAAGCACTACCTGAAGGCACACTGTGGAGAGGTTGCTGGTGGTCTCTTCTTACACGTAGTTGGAGACAGAACAAGGGGGAATGGTCTCAAGCTGAGACTGGGAAGGTTTAAACTGGACATTAAGAAAAAAAAAATTCATGGAAAGAGTGGTCAGGCACTGGAATGAGCTGCCTAGGCAGGTGGTGGAGCCACCAACCCTGGATGTATATAAGGATTTGATGTTTGGATGTGGTGCTTAGGGATATGGTTTAAGGTAAGTCTTGTAAGTAGGGTTATAAGTTGGACTTGGTGATCCAGAGGGGCTTTTCCAACCTGGATGTTTCTGGGATATTCACATTCCTACTAAAGCACAGAATCATAGAACCATTAAGGCTTTAAGATCATTGAGTCTGACTGTATCCCAGCTGCCATGACCACTAAGCTACATCAAAGTGCCATGTCTACATACTTCTTGAACACCTCCAGAGATGGCAACTCCATCACTATCCTGGGTAGTCTGTTCCAATGTCTCACCAGTCTCTCATTAAAGAAGTTTTTCCTAATGTCCAATCTAAACCTCCCCTGGCACAACTTAAACCCATTTCTTCTCATCCTATCATTAGTTAGTTAGGAGAAGAGACCAACATCTCCTTTCAGGTAGTTATAGAGAGTTGTAGAGTGCTCCAGGGATGACAATTCAACCACTTCACTCACATAATACACAGTTGCTTCTATACAAGGAAGAGACACAGTTTATATGGTCAGACTACACAGATTTCATTCTCTAAAATATTTTATTCACCTGATACACTGATCAGCAAAACCATCTGGTTTACATAATATATGGAGATTATTCTATAGCTGCCTGATAGATTTTAATGTAGGAAAGTAGAGAAAGATTTTGTTTGCTTGCTTGTTAGAATTTATTCAAGTGTTTCAGTTTTGAAATGAAGATGTGAAGAGAGGTTTAGGGTAAGGAAAATATAAAAAAATACTTAATTCTATACAATTTTCAAGACTGAGATATGGAAAAAAAAAATCTTACCTGAGTGATGGAAAATGTAAATTTGTGTAGAACGCAGCACACAAGGTGACTAACTGTGGATTCAGGGCCCATTTTTGAGGAAACCTGGTTTGTTGTAAAACAGTTTAAAAGAATAATAGAGAACACATGAAAATAGAAGCATTACCTCAGTGATTAATCTCCTCTTCAGCTTCCTCCTCCTCACAGCTACAGAACACACTTAAATAGGAGGTATTCATGCTTTTATTATAGCACATTATAACACCACCAGTCTGCTGAAGTTCAAGAGATTTAATTCATGGTACACCTAAATAAAAGAATTTTGCTTATGAAAATAGCATTAGCAAGCACACTACCCAATTATGAATCATGGGTTACAGATTTTAAATAGATGCCCAAGAGTAGCAATGTGGGAATAGAAAAAAAAAAAAAAAACAGAACCAAAAACCACACAGAACTATCACCATGAAAAGTATCATCTTTCATATGTCACTAAAAAAGCTAAAGTCAGAAAACTAAAATTTATCTTGTTAAAGCAAAATGAACACAGTATGAGTACATTTACCCTTCCTTGAACAATCCATTTCTTTTTCTTTACATGGGTAAGTCCAAGGCAATATTCCACCTTAATTTCTCTGTCTCTTTTGATCACTTTTTCCTAGACAGAAAAATAGAAGTAATGAACTGAGGGGAAAAAAAAAAAAACAACAAAAAACTAATCTCAGATTAAAGAACAGAGACCTCCTTAAAATAAAAAAAGTTATCCATTTATCCCTAAAAATTTGGCATTACTGTGTGAGTACAGACAAGGAACTCAAGCCTTATGGCAAACAAAGCATAAAATAGATTGCTCAGAAATTCTGTCTAAAATATTAATCAATTGGTTAAAAAAAAAAGTTTAAAATACCTAAGATTATCTGAGAGAATTAAAAATGGGCAAAATATACCTCTAAAAAGTCTCTATCTCCATTTCTAAATTCATAAATGGTTTTCTCCTAGGTGACTTTCTTAGAAGTAGTAAAAGTAGGCTACTCCTTTCTACATTTGAAAGTTCTGTACCTTTATGTAGGAAGCCAAATCACTTCTTGGCTGATGAAAAGCTCAACATGAGCCAGCAGTGTGCACATGCGGCCCAGACAGAAACTGTGTGCTGGGCTGCAGCAAGAGCAGTGTGGGCAGCAGGGCAAGGGAGGGGATTCTGCCCCTTTGCTCTGCTCTCCTCAGCCCCCACCTGGAGTACTGCGTGCAGTTCTGGAGCCCCCAACAGAAGAAGGACATAGAACTGTTGGAGCCAGTCCAGAGGAGGCCACAAAGATGCTCAGAGGACTGCAGTAGCTCTGTGCTGAGGACAGGTTGAGAGAGTTTGGGCTCTGCAGCCTTGGAGAAGAGAAGGTGTCCAGGAGACCTTGGAGTGGCCTTCCAGTATCTGAAGGGAGCCTACAGAAAGGTTGGGAACATGCTCAACACATCTGAATTTTGGTCAGCCTTAATTCTACTGTTCCACAGTAAAAGTCATTATGAGTAAAGGTTGCAATGATTCTCTCACCAGCTTGGCTGATGTGGCTAAGTAATCTCCTCAAGTTTGCTCCCAGAGTATGTGGTCAAAACTAGATTAATGAAGTGATGTGCACCCCTCAGAGCTGCCATTTTGACTGAAGTGGTTTTGGCTCTGCTGGCACCATTCCATGCCTGGGCTACTCTTTGATTTGTGATTATTCATAATTATTAAATGAGGATGATCTAAAATTAAAAATATTCAACCCTAAGAGTTATAATGTCAAGAAGGAAAAGGTAACAGATATTCATCTACTATCAACAACTAAAAATTAAGAGTAATTAGCAAACTTTGAGTTGCATCTTATTCTGATGGCTCTTAGACTAAACAAGGTGGTGGAATGACACAGACATGACTATATTCTGACTATTTCTTCACTTTTAAAAGTAAATATAATAAGATTAGAATAAGGAATTTTTTTTTAAAATATTTTTTACTAAGCCAGAATTTGTAAGGAATAAACCAGCAGCCAAATTCAGACTGAAAGCTGTTGAAATCTAGACACAGAATACCCAATTGTGGCTTCCTTCAACACAGCACTCCCAGATTTTGTAAACAATCTCTCACCTGTTTCAGCCAGTGGAGAAGAGGGGATAGGGAAGGAAGTATGTGAACAGAGTGTAAAGAACTTGAAGGCACTGTCACAAAAAGATAGCTAAGACCCAGGGTTGAATCAACCCTGCATCTTGACACCAGCATATGAAGGGATGTGTTATTGGCAGCTGAAAATGGTTGATGTCTGACAACTGACAGAAAAAGTGTCAATGGCCAGGTAGAAGAAAGAGAAATTGAATGATTACCCTTTCATCATGCAGTAGTAGCCTTCCAGTGTCTGAAGGGAGCCAGCAGGAAGGCTGGGGAGGGACTATTGACAAGGTCTTGTAATGACAGGATGAGGAGGAATGGGTTTAAACTGGCAGAGGGGAGATTTAAACTTAAGAAGAAGTCCTGTGCAGTGAGGGTGAGACACTGGTACAGGTTGCTCAGGGAGGTTGTGGCTGCTCCCTCCCTGGAGGTGTTCAAGGTCAGGCTGGATGAGGCCTTGAGTGACCTGTTCTAGTGGGAGGTGTCCCTGCCTATGGCAGGGGGTTGGAACTGGATGAGCTTTGAGGTCCCTTCCAACCTAAACCATTCTATGATTCTATGCAGCTCCTAGAAGGGAACTCCAACACTTCAGTGCTTTTTATGAGATTTTCTCACCTTCTCCCCTGCTGCCTTCAGCCCCTGTAATCACACAATACCCAGAACACTTTGGTCCAAAATGTTTGCTAGATATGGAATTAGAAAAGGTTGGGTTTGTGGTTTTGTTTCCTCACTGAACCCATCTGACAAAGGTTTGGTATCTTTTTGCATTATTTACAGTGATTCACAGGTAGGGTGTATAGAAGCAAGATTAATGTTGCTTTGAAAGCCTGAGAGGCAAGCTAGGAATGAGTATCCCACTGCAGCTTTCAGCCCATATACAGAGGCAAAGACATCCAATAATTCCAAGCAGTAAGCCCCAGGACTGTAAATATAATGGCCATCTGAAATCTTCATGAGTTTCCATTTACTACTCTTACATAGTGAGTAGAAACACGATATTTACCAGTGATTGATATCCAAGGAACCTAATCTGTCTTACAGCAGGTTATTTATTTATACATGAGTCCTGCAGCTCTGCCTGGAGCCACAGTTGATGCCCTGTGAAATGGAAGTGCTGCATGTGTCTGCCCTGCACTTGGTGTCAAACTGTGACCTCCTATCTAAAATTCCTTAGGTGGTGCATCTTCACTCAATTTTATGGCAAAAGCAATGACTTAATGATGTCAGTAAAAGAATGCAGCCAAGAACTCCCAGTTCAGAATCCTTCCTGGTTCAAATTCTTGTATATAGAACCTTTCTCTTTAGAAAGAAGTTCTTTACAATGAGGGTGGTGAGACACTGGCACAGGTTGCCCAGGGAGGTTGTGGAGCACAGAAGCACCAAATGTGACCTTCAATCCTCAATCACATTTGGTGATTCTGTGCTTCAAAACCTCCCTGGAGGTGTTCAAGACCAGGTTGGATCAGGCCTTGAGCAACCTGTTCTAGTGGGAGGTGTCTCTGTTTATGGCAGGGGGTTGGAACTGGATGAGCTTTGAGATCGCTTCCAACCTAAAGCATTCTGTGATTCTATTCTATGATTCTAACCCAACCGGCCGTACTTTAAGCACATCTTCTTAGCTCTAATGCCTGTATCTGCAAACAAACAAGTGAACTCCACAATACCACACACAAAAATGCACCTAGAGTCAACTCTGACTCTTCTGACTGAACAAAAGATGAAAGTATATTTGTAGCTTAGCACAATATTTATGATTTGAAGGAAAGGAAAAGTGAGGGAAGATAATTTATGGGTATCTGTGGTCAATGGTATTTCAAAATTATTAGTTGCTTAGAAGGTAACCAGGTCCATTCTACATATTAAAGATTTGTTCTTTAAAATGTTATGACTTTTAGATTAAGGGATAATTCCTCACTAAATTGTTAAGTAAATTGCACTCGTGGCAAGGAGTCATCCTCAGTTTTCTGTTCCTTTGATGAAAGCATCTAACAGAATTCCCACACATGCTTCTCAACGTACAAAAAGGCAATATCCACAGAGATGTTGTTGAAGGTTATGTCAAAAACTGCTTAGAAAAAAATTCTTCAGTGTTGAAAACTATTATATAAAGTCACATTCACATCTGCCACACTACCCTTCCGTGCCAAGTCCAGGAGGGTGCAGATCTGAATGGGAGGCAAGTCTTGTGTTTCTGCATCACAGTTCTTTTGGGGAGAGTCACAGGAATAATTAGATAAGTACAAGTTTTAATCTTGAAATACCTCAGATAGATTCACATGTTTCTGAACTAAGTTAATATATTTGGCACCTGTGAAATTACCATCAAGTTCCTTCAGGGCATGCTGCCGTATGGGGTATCTTTGTATGCACATCTTCAGGCAAGGACTTGATCTCCCTGTGATTGATAGAGGCACTTAGTACAATGGAATCATAATCAAGACCAAAGTCCTCTGGAGAAATAAGAGCAAATAATAATGACAGTAATGCTTTAATATCCAACTAAACAAAAATCATCTCTGCTTTCTCGTAACTTAACATTTCCACCCTATCATTTAGATCCATGAAAAGTTGTAGCTAACAGCTATCACTACCACACTCAGACCACACTCTGGTCTGCCCCAGAATACCAACTGTAACTCAACAGCAGCATAATAGAAAACACAAACACTCAAACAGCCTGGGGTTTTCTATATCAATATTTTTTAAGCTAGTGAACTTACCTGAAAGGAGAAGGTTACAAGAACAAAGGACAGTTTTACCATTCGTAGAAATCCAGGATCCCAGCATTTTGGACCACCACTGTATGCGTTTCCTGAAAGCAGATATGTTTGTGACTTTGCAGGTTCTAGTTGTCCTCTGCATCCCTCAAAGATTTTTCTGTTTGGAAGGATATGAAATGTGTTGTTTTGGGCCAGTGAAGCTGCAGATGAAAACATAGTGGAGAAAGGTTAGTAAAGGGCTGTAATTAGAACAGCAAAGGGGTGAATAACTGGAGGAGGGGGAGTAGCAGTTAACACAAAAGAATTTGCACTTCTCGTGCA